>PYXC01001400.1:782500-785000 GCA_015244755.2 Tenualosa ilisha | reverse complement strand
CCGTTCTCCTCCGAGACGCCTTGAAGCCCTGCTTGATGCAAACAGTAGAGGTGAAGAGAAATAATTTGAATCTTGTCCCTACTTTTAGGATCTCATTGTCAAGCGCATCCTCCCCTGCAGGCTCAGAGTCCAACTGAACAAATGTTGAACTATGCAGACTGGTTGCGCTCACTCTTTAGTGAAAATAAGCCTAGAGTGGAAGACATCTGGAAATAGGCACAACCACATTTGTAACCAATGGGGATGTCTGTGTTTCTGTTTTCCTTTTTGGTGCGAACAGTAGCACAACCAGCCCATGGGAGGGTTCAATTTAGCCTTTATTGCTTACTTACTGCATATCTACCCAATAGCTCCTAATTGTGTGGTAGACAAACCATATGAGAGCAAGATCAGATCAGATCAGTCTGGGGCTTTGATTCCTGTGTCAGCCACATATTGTTGTCATAACTCTTCATGTATTTTGTTTTATGCTGCCCTCTGCTCTGTCCATGTCTCTCAACCTCAGGGGACCCCCGTGTTTATTCACACTAGCCCATCTGCTGACATTGCCCATGGCAACTCATCCATCCTGGCCGACAAGATGGCCCTGAAACTGGTTGGACCTGCAGGGTTTGTGGGTGAGTCATCCTCCACTCAATAGGTCTCCCTCGAAAGGGTGTGATGTGGGCCTCTGGTTAATTTTGTTTGCTGTTTGCTTCCATGTTGTCTGTCATTTGATTGAGAAGGGTCATTTCCTGTTATGGCATTAGTATTTAGCAAGAGCAAGAGGACTGCTCCAGGTTGATAGTGTCAGAGTGACACTTTTGTCCAAAAATAGACAATAAGGTGGGGGAGTAATATAGGTGTAACATAAAGAGATATCTTTCCTCTTTTTTCTTTCCTCTTTTTTCTGTCATCTTTTTTCTGTCCTCTTTTGTGAAGAATAAACAAAAAGTGAACAAAGCCGTGTGAAATGTTATAACATAACTGCACAGCAGGATTGACACATTAGGAACAAGCAACCCAAACCTGTAATGTGATGCATCCAGACCAGACAGTTTGATCGGTTAGTTATTTGTTACTTGTTGTTAATTAATGTACTTATACTTGTTGCGTTCAATGAAAAAACCCACAGCACTGAATTGTTAGACTGGCCCTTGGTGCATGGATTTGTCTATATGATGATGTCAAGGGCTTCAGCAACTAATTTCTAACTGCTCTGTGCAGTGACTGAGGCAGGCTGTGGTGCAGAGATCGGTCTGGAGAAATTCTTCAACATCAAGTGCCGATACTCTGGCCTGCAGCCTGATGTGGTAGTAATGGTGGCCACTGTTCGAGCTCTCAAGAGGCATGGAGGAGATCAGAAGGTGAGACATGTCAAATGAACAGATGAAAGCACTGGTTCCCTTCGTCTCCTTTAATTAGGGATCTTAAAAGTGGCTCCAAAGGCTGAATACGTTTTAAGATTGCACAGTGGATCAAAACAAAGCGTATTGTCCATGACAATGAGACCGGTACAGACACTTGTGTACTATGTTATGACATAATGTTAGCAAATAAGTTCTTCATTGGGATTTATGTGAGAAATTATTTTTTAGCAAGGTAAACTTCTGGTTAGCAGATTTTGAGTTAGAAATGCAGAACTTACACATGATGAATTAAGTAAGTAGTAATAGCAGTAGTAAATTAGCAAAAGGAATGAAGCATTACTCCAGCACTCTGTCGCAGTAAAACTGCACGTCTGTCCTCAGTTGTTATTTTTAGTGTTGTTTCTCTTACAGTGCTATTTGGAGTACATAGCTTGTTATAGCTGCAGGTTTGACTGGAGATTGAGACATTGCACACACAGAACCTGCACTCGCTCAGTGACGTCTCATCTAGTGAGACAGTGAAATTGACCCGTTACCTGTTTTAGTGCCCAGTAGGCCATTACTCTCTTGAGCAGAAAAGGTCACAGACCTGTACCTGGGTCATTAAAACCTGCCGTCAGCCTACCTGCCTCCATCCCTTCAGTCTCTCTCTCTCTGGGATGCCTGTGTAACAATGCTGCGCTCCAGGGCTCTGCTGTGTGATGTGTTAATATATGCTGACGTCAGTGCTGGGCTCCCAGAGAGCTGCCACTGCCACTGGAGGTGAGGCTGCTGCAGACGGCCGCGCACACATACACACACACACACACACACACTCATTAGCCACTGGAGCAGGGCTGCTTTCTACCACAACAGGCTTCTGTGTCAGACATAGAGGGAGGGTAGAGAGAGAGACAGAGAGAGAGGGAGACAGAGAGAGTAGGGTAGAGAGAGATAGACAGAGAGAGATAGAAGAGAGAGAAGAGAGAGAGATAGACAGAGAGAGTAGGGTAGAGAGAGATAGACAGAGAGATAGAAGAGAGAGAAGAGAGAGAGATAGACAGAGAGAGTAGGATAGAGAGAGAGACAGAGAGAGTAGGGTAGAAAGAGAGAGACAGAGAGAAAAGAGAGAGAGATAGACAGAGAGAGACAGAGAGAGAAGAGGGAGAGAG
>PYXC01001400.1:532500-777500 GCA_015244755.2 Tenualosa ilisha | reverse complement strand
TTACTTTGACATAAAAGTGTTATTTACCCATGCTTTGGTTTAATCAGGTGCTCACCGTGTTTGCCTGCCAGGTGTGTTCATCTGTGTGTGTATGTATGTGTGTGTGTGTGTGTGTGTGTGCGCACAGATGAAATGCAGAGAGAATGACGCAGCTAATGCCACGAGAATCATATGTCTCTGAAAAAGCAGCAGCAGCTGTTGTTGTTGATGTTTGAAAGTTTTGTCCTCACATATCTTCATTTGTAATGAGCTATTTTTCTTTCATTTTATCCCAAATGAGTATTTTAACAGGTGTGAATGTAGGCTTAAAGCTAGGAAAAAACTCTCTCTCTATCTCCATCCTCCCTCTATCGATACCATAGACACTGGCTCCATCGCACAGACCAATATGGCCCTGTTACCATGACAATGACCTCTATTCCGTCATCCAATAGGATCAGACCCCAAGGTAAGTGTTTGGGGAGGTCGGGGTTTGGGGGTAAACTGCAGATTCTTGTTTAAGTGTGAAAAAAAATCCTGCAAATTAGATCTGGCTTTCTGACTTGCCTCTGCTTGTTTGTAATTCATCTTCCTATCTTCATTCAAATAATGCACTGCCTCTACACAGTTCACTACACCATCACATCCAGTGGCCATATGGCCACTTGTAAAGTAAACATTCAATGCCTGGGACCTTTCATCTTTATCACGGACCATACTGGTTTTTCCATTGTTTTAAATTGCCCTGTCTTTACGCAGTCCCTTAACCCTCACTCACTCACCCTCCTCCTCTCTATATAGTTGATTTATGCTGCATACTCAGCCTGTTTCTCGCTCTAGGTTTGGTCAGCCATGGAAGTACAATCCCCTCCCAGCCATCAGACTCCTGAAGAGAATGAATACAGCCACTCTGCCATCTGCACCTAGATTGTTTGAGAGGAGATCTTACAAAGCACACAGCTCATGTTTTTGGAAGACAAGAAGACCTTTACAGACATACACACATGCAAACGATACACCCACCGCCCTAAGAAAAAAAAAAAAAAAACAAACAAAAAAAGTTTTTTTTTTTTTCTCAAAAGAAATTGTTTCGCTGTTCAATTTAATGTTCCACATCATTGAGTATATTTGTTTTAGTGTACCTGCACATAGTCTGATGTCTTCACCTGGAATTGACTGAATGTCCGTCAGAAGTTCTCACTCCCAGAATAGCAACAACACGTCTCCAGGACCAGGACCACCATTGTGGATCTAGCTGGTTCTAGGAATTACAACATGTACTGTATATAAAGCTCATGTTGCTATTTCAAGAGGAACTAAAAGCTGCAGAGATGCTATGCTGCCCTGGGATGAGAGGAAACTGATTTTCTCTGAAGGAACCCATTTTGGAGCGTGTTTAGTCTTCAGAAAACATGAGTTCAAAGAAAACACATCCACACCAGCGGTCATTAAACCCTGTTTATGTGATATTGACAAATGTGAACACAGCCACAAGTCACGGATTGCGATAAAAAAAAAAAAAACATATTTGCAAGGTCCCTCTAAATGATCTAAACCATAGGTTTGATGTGCTGACATAGATAGAATTAATACTGCCTATAATGTCTGAGTAGGCAGTATGTACCGTAGGTAAGTGTGCTACCTGTAGTGTCTGAGTAGGCAGTATGTACCATAGTTAAGTGTGCTACCATGATGCAATTCATAAAGCAGAATTTTTTTTTTTATGTGCTCGGCATGAGTCACTTGGTTTACTCACAAATTCTCTCCCTCTCTCTTTCTTTTTCACCCTTTCTTTCTTCTATTGTATGTTGTACCCTTTTTTAAATCTCTAGGTGACCTTTGATCAGAAAAAAAACATTGCGGTTGCTATGGCTACAAGGCAAAAGGTGTGATTGTGTTATTAGACCCATTCCCATTAGTGTATTTTAAGACTGCTCACTGAGACCTAATGCAGAGCATATGGTGGCCTTTGAAGACCCTGGGGTCATACCTTGTACATGTGTCACAACTGACATACATGGTTATAATTACAATGCCATGATATCTCCTCATTTTGTTAGATGTGAGAGTCCCTGATGGCATTTGTAGGCAAAAGCTGTTCTTGCAATAATTAGCAGACCGTGTTAAGTGGTCTTTCTTGTGCCTTACTAGAGCAAATGCATGACAAGTTGCGTTTTAAGTTGTGCATTCATCAAATCTGATGAAAATGTTTTAACTTTGCCTTTTCTAAATAAGATATTGTTTCTTGTGGCTTGCGAAGAACACAGCTTACTGCTTTTCTCTGAAACATCAGAAAAACCTGTTTTTCATTTGAGAATATGAGCAAGATATACAGACTCTCTGTTTTGTATTTTTTGCCTCTATCCAGATCACTGTGAAATACTCCATTTTATGAAGAACTTTTCCAAATTAAATGTGTTTCATTTTATCCTTACCAGAGTGTGCATGTCTGTTAGTGGGTTTGCAAGCAAGTGCCATGGATGATGAAAAAGCTGTCTCCTCTAAAGCCTCCAAATACTTTTCAATACAGCCATGGAAGTGCTGACTTCACAGCACATTTGAGACAGTTATTGGCTAGCCGCTGGGATTTCATGTCACTTATCATTTAGCTGAAAATCCTGAAGGCGGGGTTAGTGTGCCGTGTGCAGCCTACTGAGGTAGAACCTTCTAGAGCATACACTTGTCTGATTTGTACGCCTTTTCTTTTTTGGTATATGGAACTATCAGAGGTTCTAGGGTACTATCTGGAAGTATTATATGTGAAAGATTGTGAATTGATTGATGAACACATAAAGAATTGTTTACATTAGACTACCTCAAAGGTGTGTTGGGGGTTGTTTACACCTCTAGTCCATAGGCTGTGGACAGATATCTGTGACTGTACTTCATATTGATCACTTCTCTCTGTGGCATCAATCTTGAGTGTTTTGTGTCATAAAATGTTCACACTTGGTCTCTAATAAACAAAATACATTCAGTGCTGTACTGATAAAATAATCTGTATTATCCACTAAGATTGAGTCGGTTTAGGCAAACAATAGCCAACCTCTTGTTAAGGCAGGGCAGAATTGTGGCAAAAAGCACAGAGTAAATTGGTTTGGCATGTAAACAGACGGGTAACCTCATTCTAATTCTCTTCACAACAGGAACCCAAAACCACACCTGAATACTAAAAGGCTTATCCTACTTTTACCCATAAATCCCTGCAACTCATTCTGTTCAGTGGACATGTGCACATTTGACTGCGCATATTGTCACGTCTTGGTAAACTCTGAATGTGCATAAGCCTTAGACGACACTATAGGGATGGTTTGAGATCCCAGTCCGATAAGCTCTCAAGCATCTTGCCATCTGGAAATCATAACTTGAAATCATTTTGGTGCCTGTGTCAGATGGTGAATTTAAGGCTTACAGCTTGTCATGGTTGACGTCAGGTGCCTCATCCCTCCATATCTCACCCTCTGGCAGTTTTATATGACAAATGGTGGAATAAAATATTATTACAAAGCATACCTTTAAAAGATTAGGTATAAATTGCTCATATTTTGTTGTTAAAATCTACATTTACATTAAGTTTATGAAAAGCAGGCAGCCTAAATGTTTGTGTGTGTGTGTGTATAGAATGTGTGTGTGTGAGAGAGAGAGGTGTATGTGTGTGTGTGTGTGTGTGAGAGAGAGAGAGAGAGAGAGAGAATATTATAGCTGACGTAACCTATCTTTTAGATCAACATCACACATCCCTATCTGGAGAGTATCTTTTTCATAGTTTTCTCAAAATAAAGTGCCAATCAGGAGGTTACTATGGAAACTGGATAAGATGCGACTGCATGTTGGCGGCAGCGACCACTTGGGTGTAGACGTGCTGGTGGAGGGAGAACATTTCCCACCTCCCTCGGATCTCTCATATTACTGCGAACTTCAGGAAAATAAGGTAGGTTGTGAACATTTAAAACGAGTCTAAGAGTTTCATTTTCGGGGATGTTAGTCATATTTTTGTGTAAGTTGAAAAATATTTACTCAGATGCTCTTGTAGGCATACTTGTTAAGGTCAAACCCAGTGCGAAAAACTGAAAATGTAGCACGCGCTCGTTCTGATGTCATTCGTTGATAAATATAATATCGAATACCGACTTTAATGAAATCGTTTGGTTATTTTTTTGGACACATAAGTCTGCTCCATAGTTCTTCCAATTTATTTTTATTCCGAAAGTGTTTGAAACCTACTAATTTCACGAATTGCCACTTTATTTATTTGCTGTTGATCAGTTAATGTTTAATGTAAATAACCAGGCAACCTATATAGGCTAAACATAAGTCACGCTTCGTACTGTGCTGCGCAAGGACACAAGTGACCAGTGTAGGGTAAGACAATTTTCTGTGAAATTAATTTTATGTATAAATTAAATTATGAGAACAGTTTTGACTACATATTAATGTACATAGTCTAATGTGCGTTGCCATTCAGAAAATACAAAGTAGCCGAGGCTATTTGAAAGTTTTTTTTAAGTGTCTTTTTAAAATGTTTTTCCATGTGAAATTAATCAACTAGCATGGTCGGAAGTTCTCTTCTCAACATTTGTGCACCTGTGTAGACAGGCATTTTTCTATAATTGTGATACTCATTGACATTTAATTTTTTTGACAGATAGCAGTTTAAAGGCATGGCTACACCTGAATCTGACACTAACCAAGGCCAGCAAAAGGTTGTGTTAAAGAGGAAATTGACAGGTCCACCAAGGCTTCTTTTGGGCAAAGCTAAAACTATAAACCACACAGGTGAGAGGTCAGGTGCTCGAGCACTGAGACACCAAAGAAGAATGGATGTCAATGGGACACCAAAGTACTCCTCTCCTCCAGCAACCCAGGATGTCCTGGGAGAGGAAGATACCACACTGACACTTCAAACAGCTGTAAAGAGGGAAACTGAAGAAAGCTACCACGCAAGACTCCAAAATGACTTCACTACCTGTGATGCTGGCAGTGAGGAGGACACAGTCAAGGAGCAAAATCTTGATGTTAGCAGGAAGACGAGAAAGACCACCAAAGAAGGATTAAGGAGGCTTTTCCCGCATATGTTTATGTGTGTCAAGAGGAGGCGAGACAAGATTCGTGACCTTAAGATTAAAAGGGGGAGTGCAGATACTCCACAGTCTATGGAATGTACTGGTGAGGACATTCAGTCAACAGATGACACCATCTCGTCTGGTGCCACATGCTACCCCACCTCCAATACTGATCCACAATTTGGAACTGGAAAGGCAGAGAGGAAGAAAATCAAAACAGCTTGGTTACCATTTGTTGGCCGCCATGTACATAAAAGCAGATACCTGACCAAGGATTCAAAGATGACCGTGACACAAAAAGATCTGAAATCACGGAAGAAAACACTTCGGAAAAGAATACAGGGTTTCTTAACCAGACAGAAGAAAGCAGCCTCATCTAACCAGTCTGAAGGTGGCTCCACCCAGATACCTGAACCTAAGTGTGTAGAAAGACAGGTAAACAGCCATTTGGATGATAATGAGGACCAGGACCTGTCCAGACTACACGAGGAGGACATCCAAAAGAGAGACGGTGAGGGCTGTCCAGACACCATGACAGTTAGTGCAGAGGTGACTGCCACCAGTGCACAGAGTACAGAGTGTGAACCCAGCAAAGAGGATACTGGTGAACTTAGTTGCAAGATGTCAGAAGATCTGAGCTCAAAGGAGATTAGAAATGAGCTGGAGAGCTGTGCAGATACTCAGGAACCCTCTGAGTCACATTTGAATGAGTCCCCAGGTCTCTGTGACCCTGCATTGCGACCCTGCGTTGCTGAGTTGGACTCTGACTTTAGACCTCTCATCGATATTGCTATGACCACGGATGAAGTGTTCCAGAATGGATCATACGAAATTCAGTTTGATAATACAACAGTGACAACAGGATCTGAACATGACAGCCTCGTGCCTTGCAAGAATCCTGGCAACATGTCTTTTCTAACTGTGCCTGTGGATGGCTGCTGGAGTGTATGTGAAGCCAGCAGCACGGATGTGAAACCCTGTTGCAACACATACGATCGCAGTCTGCCACCTGAAGACACAAGCCCCCTTGGTGAGGAGAGTCTCCTGGTACTCACTGCTAACTCCCTGGTCCGTGCTGCCATCAAAAGTGCCCTGTGTCAGCTCTCGAGGGAGATACAGTCACCCCTAACAAACAGCCACAGAGAGGAAGCTGTCTGAGTTAGTCTACAGTTATGTTATGGACATGGCTATTTTGGATATTCAAATTGTAATATTATGACTTAACCAGAGATATTTTTTCCTTAAATTGTGAAATTTATATTGGTTCTCTGTGTATTCCTGTCATTTTACAGCCATGCGTATCAGACACTGTGATGTGAACACATCTATAGTACTGTACATTCACAGTAAAAAATGAATACTCACAATAACTATCACTCAAACTAAGTAAATCATCATTCAAATGTGGGGTTTTGATTTCACTGAGTCATAAGATGTATCATTTTTCTTTTAAATGGTCTCCATATATTGTGGATGGTCTGTTGATGTTGACTAAGGTAAACTGTGCTAGATGTAGCTGAAATATAAGACTGGTCTCCTGGTTGTTTTCCTTATTAAAAAATATTAGGATGACATATGTGTCCTCCCACAGCGCGATATTTTTAGCTCTGATTTGTGACATTATTCTTTTACTGGAATCAGATCTAGTTTCTATAGCAATGCGAATCCCACACTATTAAAAACACACGATCTCAAAGCAAAACACGTCCCTTGTTTTTTTTTTTACTGTTTGTCCACCGTTATACTCTTTCACGTCTCTCTGTATTGTAAAAACTTAAATGCTGCATATACCTACTACCTGTAGATTTGAATTTAGACCTTCTATAAAAGAATATACTCTATCAAGTCCATCTTCTTTAGATACACAGATTACCACAGATAAACCAGTCAGCACTGGATGAAAAAGATCCACATTATTAATGTGAAATTCTCCATCAAGAAAATCTAAAGTGTCTCTCTGTGGAGCTGATGAATATTTACATTTGAAATGCCACATAGGAATGCATAATTCAGCCTCATGATTCTGTGGTAAAACTCCAGAACAAGTCATGTCTCACCTAAAATGACATCATATCTATTAATGTTTCACATGCTCTTAAGGGTCCCTTGTGTGGCACAGATCTCCTTAACTCGTGACCATCTGGCCTCTCCTCGCTCAGCCGAGGAGCTATAACTCTGCAGGAGGAAGGCCTCCTGGACCGGACGTCAGACAACTTCACCTCGTTTTCTGTTGCAGACAGAATTCAAAGTGATGCTCCAGAGCTGTCTCTTGTCAAATGGCCCTTGAACAGAGCTGCCCAATGCCAAAGCACACTGCCATCTAGTGTCATGTAATTGCAAGTACATTTCACATACTGTTTAGCTGATCCTGTTCCTTGTCACTAGCAAGGCAGAATACAACATATAACTCAACCACAGGGACAGATAAATACCGCAACTACTCATTAGCCTTGATTAGAAATATTTATCAAAAAAAAAGGGATAGCCAGTGAGGATTTGGATTAGGAGACAGGCCAAAAATGTCTTATAGTCTATAGAATCTTATAGTACAGTCACAGAGCATAACATGTATGGTAAATTGTATAAATAGATCAATAAGCTTTATTTTAGCTGAAATTATTTAGAATTTGCATATTTGTTATTTGATATTCCACTTCATCAACATCCTGTTATCTAAGAACAAGACACAATGTCTTCCATTTTGATGATGGAACATAAGTTTTGGAAAAACAAATTTATTAGCAAAAATATTCTGTAAATGTGTACCACATGTGATATACACTTCATACTGGTTGGCAAACTGAACTTAATACAAACACACCAAACTGGTCACAAATCACACAGATAAAGAGCACTTCTGTAACTGTTCCACGGGTTTTACAAACCAATTACAGCACGTTACACATGAAACAGAGAAAACTGCAGCGACCAACACATTCCAAAAGCATGGACTACTCAGTACAATGGGCTATTAAAGAAACAGAACTACTTATACTCAGATCTGGACCCAAATGTGCTTTGCACCATCAAAGCAAGTTGTCTGTGATGCTATAGAGATACTGTGGTGTCATATGATTCAAACATGCTGTGGAAGGGTAGGGGTAAGTGAAATTCTCCAAATTAAACATGCTCCTCAGAGATTACTGCATCATACAGTCAATATGGCTCCAATATGGATGATACTGACTGTCAATTATAAATAACTTCTCTCCCGCCCAGCTTAAAGCATCCACAGGGCATGACAAATTAAATTTCTCCAGTCATCAAATTATGCCTTAATTTCAAGGCTGATCTATCTGTCACAAATACACAGTATATCAAACTCAACCTAGGTCAATGAGTTCAAAACTAATTCGATTTGACATTTAATTTTGACACTGGGGCTAATGTGCAGCACTGCCCTGAAGAGCACTGTGGTTGTCTGGCTCCAGGTGTCCAA
The DNA here is from genome assembly GCA_015244755.2 of Tenualosa ilisha. NCBI lineage: Eukaryota > Metazoa > Chordata > Actinopteri > Clupeiformes > Clupeidae > Tenualosa > Tenualosa ilisha. The sequence continues at coordinate 769,019 of PYXC01001400.1, read as the reverse complement.
GTGGCTCACTGGAAAGGTGCAGGTAATAGAACAAGAACTTAGTCAGTCCAACTCAACGTCTTTATCTCAGGTGAATAACCAACACGTCTCCAGTCCAACTCAACGTCTTTATCTCAGGTGAATAACCAACACATGTCTCCAGTCCTAAGGCTCCATCATGGGGATTTAGAAACATATATTGTTCTTGACAAAACATGCTTTGAGCAACTTTTTTCAAAGCTGTCTGACATTCCAAATATCTAATGGATACCAAAACAAAATCCAAACTTAGTTAAGATTTGGTAGAGCTTGTGAGGCAAGTGCTTTAGCTGGGACAGGGAGAGTTCTTAAACAAAACCCACTAAGGCACAACAAACTTGTTTCATTTGTGTAATTAATAGCAAGTCTGAAGCATTCCTTCCAAAGTGACTTGAACTTCAGTATTTTCATACAACATTCATATAGAAAAAAAAATCTACATTCCAAAGTAAATAAATGTTGAGGGTATGGGGACAGCATTATATGCTGTTTGTAGGTATACATCAAATGAAACAGCACAACTTTTAAAGACAATGTTTAAACACAAAACTATAAGCACCAATATTCCCACACATGGAGACCTCCTATGGAGCCACCATGATGATACTTCTACAAGAAAAGATATTCAGACTACTGGAGACAGACAAAAAGACACAGGAGAAGAGTAGGAAGAGTGCCTTTCTTTTTTCCAAAAACAGATTCTGTCTTGAGGGAAAAGAGTGTGTATGTTGTTTGTCTTGTCTCTGTTCTGTACTTAACATTCATAATTTTTTTTTCTGTTTGCTATTCAACAGCGACGGCATCCACGCTCTCCCGCGACACCTCAGAGTCTAGAGAGTAGCAGGAGCTGCCGTTGTCCTGGGCATCCCTGGTGACGCCATCCTCTGTGGACCCCTCCCCTGGTCCTGTCCCGGCCCCTTGGATGCCATCACCTGTGCCCTCGCACGCCACCTGCAGGAACTGGTTGCAGAAGCGGTTGTAACGCTGGTGCTGGTGAATTCGTGGCGCTTTGCCCACGTGCGTGAACATGTGCTCCTGTAGCTGGCTCTTATGCACGAACCGCTGGTTGCACACAGCGCATGCGATCTTCCGCTTGCGTGTGAACAGGCCGACCATGGGTGAGCTGCCGGTGAAGCCCCCGATCCCAACGCCCCCCGCACCCCCGCCTCGCCTCAGCTCGGCTGCTATCTCGTCAGCCAGCGCCTGGCTCTGTCTCAGGGCTTCCTCCAGGCAGCCAGCGTCCAAGCGCTCCGACGAGGTCCGATGCTCCTCCGCTCCGGCAGGCCCACCCAGATCAGCATCCTCAGAGAGAGTCCCCTCCATCAGGGGCTCTAGGGAGCAGGCTGCGTGGCTTATCAGGTGCTCTTGAAGCCCCTGGGGAGACAGGCAGCACTTGCCACAGCGGGGGCACCGGAGAGCCAGGTCAGGCTGACAGGGGTTCTCCTGGTCTGGGGAGTGCAAGGAGCGAGGCGCTGGAGGGGGGAGCGAAGCCTTGTCCCCTTCCTCACGCTCCTGTTCCTGCTCCTCATAGTCCAGGCGCTCCTCTTTGATCCGAGTGGAGATGTCCGAGTCGTCCCCGGAGGCCACAGAGGACAAGGGCCTCATCCCGGATGGGTGGGGGTCAGAGGGGATGCCCTCCAAGCCGACCACCTGGGAGGGATGGGTATGGGAGCGCTCCACCCACTCTGCCTGACCAGCAGAGCGTGATCCCTCTGAGTCCCGCTGCCCACCTGCTTTCAGGCCTGTGCCATCCTTATTTGGAAGCTGGGAGGAGATCTGGATGCCGTAAAGGTTGGACATGCGGAGGTCAGTGGTCGCATCTGGACCTGCCTCGCCTGGTTTACGGCACAGCTGGTAGGCATGGAGAAACTTGATCCCTTCCTGGAGACGGCTCTTGTCCACAGGCTGCTTTGGCCCCATGCCAGTGTACATTATATGGAGCAGGTAACTGAACACATCAGGCTGAATATCCGTTGGTTGAATTTTGATGCACTCACTGCAACATCAGCCAAAAACACTGTCATCAGTTAGCCACACAAAATCATAATATTGCATAATACTGTACACACAACTGTGGTACTGACCATGCAGGAGTAGTGCGTTCAAACAATGGGCTTCTTTCACCAACTGTCTCTACAGAGATATTTGTTCTTAAACCCAAAGTATGAAGTTTTCAAAGATTCTGGGATTCACCAATGTTTTATTGTCTGGTACTTATTCTTAGGTAAGAACTAAATTTGCACACATTAAAAAGCACTCATTTCCTTAAGCACTGACTTGTTTGTACAGAATGACTAGATGTTGCATTTTCTTCAATTCGGTGATTGTAAAATATACAATAGGCACCTTATATTGTGAAAAAATAAGGAGATTCTTAGGATGGTGTTGGTGAATGACACCCATTGTCAACAAGAACACAAAGGAATGATAAACTGAAGATTTCAGCAAAAACGGCCTAAAACATAATGCCAGTGATGAAAGGATCTGAACCTGGACTGGTGGATAAAGATCATCTTGAAGTAGTTGGAGAAGGCTGCCAGAACTGCCCGGTGGGCTTTGAAGTACACGTTGCCAATGGCAACAGTGCAGTCACACAAGAAGCCAAACTCCCTCTGAACATTCAGCTGCTGTAGGAGGTACAGGCTGTGGCTGGACACGTCCATGATGCCCACTCTCAGCCTGTTACACCTACACATCACATCAGAGTAGACACAGAGTTCAAGAACACTTTATAACAATAATGATAATACAGTGAAATATGTCATAAGATAATGTGCATTTAGTGTTGCATTACAAAACACGCTCTTCAGACAACTCCACTTAGAAAATAAATGTACTGATTATGGTGACCTCTAGTGACTAAACTACAATTTTCTTTTCACTTCCAATTTTGGTCAGTAAAATCTACAACAAATGTTTGTCCCTATACAGAAGACCAGCATGATTTTAACCTGTGAATCCAACGAACTGATGCAGGATCTGTGTGAAATTTAATCTTGCAGGACATATGACCTACAAATAAAAGTCATTTTAAAGCATATGCAGCTTATCCCAAGTCATGGACATTACCCCTTGCTATCTGCTCCACTGATTGCCTTCATGCAGAATTGTCATTACTGTACTTGTAAGAGTGCATTGTTTAACTGAGACTACAGGTCCCAGTGGACCCAGACATTCGCTTACGGCACAGTAGGCTTCCAAGCTATCGAGACAATACCTGAGATACTGCATTTAGTGACATACCTGCGGTTAAGGCGTACATTAGCCTAAAACATTATGGAAAAGAGAGAAATATTCTATTGTCTATTATCCACTCGTTTTGCTTTAATTTCCCCTTGGTTAGCCTACGTGACAATCACAGTTCACGGCAGCATCATGTTAATTCGCTCTCGTTTTAGCCCATCGAGTCAAGTGCTGTCGAAATTAAATCTTGAATTTTGTTTCGTGCAATCGTAGATTCGCTATATGCGCAGCTATTGTACGCGTCTATGCAATCCCGTAAATCTGACACAGAATAGTGGAGTGGTTCCTTACCATTTAAATGGGCGAAATTGTTTAGATTTATATTTGTTGCTGCAGGATAAAATTCTCGTGTGGTCTCGCGTTCCTTCCTATGCGATTGTCAACTAAGCTTGTTATTCGTCACGTGACCATACTGTACATTTTGGTGTCTCAAAGTAATTGTTTATTTCTCAAAAAGGCTGTATTAACACTTGTAAAGTAGACTAAACAATGCATCCAGTAACAGAAAGGGGTGGTAAAATCTCTCAACTGATTTGTACCACACTGTATGTTGCTAGAAACCTAAACATAGCTTATAGCTTTGTATCCTACAACAACTGGAAGAACTACGTAAAACCTGTCCGCAGCTGTTCTGTGAGGTCACGCATGAATTAGCATGGCTCCCAGCTTTAAAATTATATGCTCTCTGTAGCTACCAACCTCTTTCAAACGACATAAAAGCGTCGTCCCCCCTAAAATTAATTGGCCGAAAGAGCTTGCATTTTTACTTGCAGATCAGAGATGGCCTGTTGACGCTGTCATTAGAGCAATCTCATGTGCATATTTTCATGTACGGTTGCATTCACACTGTAGAGGTCCGTCCTATGGAGGGTTGGATTTGCGTGAGTGGGGCTGGATCTAGTGCAGGCAGCCTCGGTGCGGTGATACAGCTCGCAGAGCGGCTGTGCGGAAGTTCTTTCATCCGTGTAGCAGAAGGGGCTTCGCCCTCGCGATTATTCTCGACTCAACTTCATGCTTAGATAAAGACAGAAACGGTGTAACTTCTGAACCTGTGCTCAGCAACTTGACTTTTTGTTCATTAACTGGCAGCACCCATTGTTTTCGGTGAGTATTTCCTTTGGCTTCTTGTATAAACATTACAGTGTTAAGCGCGAGGTTTTTTTTCCCATAGCGTGAATGCGGGAAGCAGCGCGGGGGTGGCAGTGCGTGCTTGCGTGAGATCAGAGACAACACAGACAGTTGGTCTTCTTTACTTTCGATATGGACACATTCTTATACAGCAGTTTAAACTTCTCCCTGTCGATAAATAAAATACACACAAATAGTACTTTTACGACATGTACAGTTTCAAATACTTTTTGTGGGTATGATTGACAGCCACAACGCCCGCACGTTTCTGTCTCCGAATTAGGCCAATGAAAATGCGGGGGCGGGATGTAAACCTCCTAATTTGAGATGACGAGTCTCAACAAAAGGAACTGCATGTGCATGACTGTAAATGTAACCATGCGGGCAATCGCACAATGACTTGTTTTTACACGTTGACAGTGATCTCTGGTGTGTAGGTTATAGCTTTGAGTTCACGAAAAATGATGAGAACATATCAGTTTTCTCCTGAACATTACGTTCTGAAATGAAGAATGAAGCAAGTTTAGAAGTTGAATGGTTGCCACTGGGCGTGTAGCCCAGTCTGATCACTTGCTTTTGTCGACGAAATGGTTTTCTCTCTGAGAAGACCAAAATAAAACGTGGGTCTACACCTGTTTTAATGTTTAGGCCTACAGCCTATACCCTTGTATTTAATAAAGTATTTAATAGGATACTGCGATATGTGATCCAATGTACATAATGCAAACTGCGTATGCATGTGCATATCAATTGTGTGAAATTATGATGATTATTGTTGTTATTACTGTTATTTAGTTGTTGTTCCTCTTATATTCCAGTTCACTACTATTGGCCATTAATACTTTACAACTTAGACCAGATCTGGGTAACATTTCAGCCAAGGATTTTAATGCCAGTTGTCAGTGGTAAATTATCTTCTAATTCTGTTTTTGTGTGTGTGTGTGTGTGTGTGTCTTTCACACATCTCCAGGGTGATGGCGAGGCCAAGTCACAGTGAGCATGTTCTGCAGCAGCTCAATAACCAACGTGAGTGGGGTTTTCTTTGTGACTGCTGTATCACCATTGGTGATATATATTTCAGGGCCCACAAAGCTGTACTGGCTGCGTGTAGCTCATATTTTCGGATGTTGTTCATCCGGGACCAGCAGGCCACAGCCCGCTTAGACCTCAGTAACATGCAGATCAGCGCTGAGTGCTTTGACCTTATCCTGCAGCTCATGTATCTAGGCCGCATCATGGTGGGTCACTATGAGTTTGAGGAGCTCAAGGCCTCCATGGCCTACCTGCAGATGTATTACATCCCAGACTCGCTGGAGGACCTGCGAGACATCCGCACCTCAAATCTGACTCCATCATCTTGCGCCTCGTCTTCATCTTCTTCAAGCTCATCCTCATCGTCCAGTGTGGTGGGAGGCAAGATGATATTTGGTGTCCGCATGTTTGAGCAAAACAGACCCAGTGCAACAGAGCCTGAGGTTCCCTCCAAGGTTCCTGTCGTCACCACAAGACAGAGCCTGAATGTGTCAACCGTCAGGCCGGTAGAGGATGTCATCCTACCCTTGGCTCCGGTACCCTCCGAGAGTAATGTGAACGAGCAACCATGTGACCTGCGGAAGAGAGGTTCTGGCCGGAGTTCCACCCTGAAGGAGCGGCCTCGGTTTGGCCGCACCTACACCTGCGATGACTGTGGCTTCGTCTTCAGCTGCGAAAAGCTGCTTATTGAGCATATTCTCACGTGCACCAATCGCAAGGCCTTCCAGCCTCCCAGGGTCAACAACGAGGGAGATAACGATTCCAGCAAAGCAGAGAGCTCTGCCTCAGAGGGCCCGGAGGAGCACAGGGTGATGTGCAAAGGAGAGGAGGACTGGCCAGACCAGAAGTCTGACTCGGAGAGTGTGATCAGGTCAGTTGGAACAGGGACGGACAATGAGGCTATCCCCTGCCAGAATGTAAGCATCAAAGTGGAGCAGGAGGATGACTCAGAGTCCGAGATGGAAAACATCAAAGTGATCAAAGTGGGGAATCACAGCATCAAAAGCTGCAGCGTTCGCCTCAGATCGTACAAAGACATAGCCAGGGATCAGAAACGCTTGGACAAAGAGGAGGCCAGTGTTTCCGCCATGGAGGATGGCACAGAGGGCTCTCTCATCAGCAATGATGAGTCGGGTGCTTCAGGTTCAAAGGTCGTCAGGATTAAGGAAGAGAAGCAGGATGAGGAATCGTCCCCCTGTGAACTGTGTGGGGCTTTGCTGACAGAGGAGGACCAGTCGGCCCACTACATTTCCAACCACATGGGCCACATCTGTGCGTGTGGGAGGTGCGGCCAGGTATTGATCAAAGGCCGTCAGCTGCAGGAGCACGCTGAGCGATGTGGGGAGCCCCAGAACGTTGACCTTGACTCTCCTGAAGAAGACTCCCCTCTTCCAGAAGAAACGCAGGCAATGGAGGAGGGCCTTTTGGAGGGCTATCGTTGCCCTCTCTGTGGTCTTGTCTTTGAGAGTGAGAATTTGGCAGTGGAACACACTTTGGTGTGCCCTGAGCAAGAACCTTTCCGGCCCTCCTTGCTCGATGAGGGGGGCGAGCTTGACCACCGGCGCAAACACTTCTGTGCCATTTGTGGGAAGGGGTTCTATCAGCGGTGCCACTTGCGAGAGCACTACACAGTGCACACCAAGGAGAAGCAGTTCACCTGCCAGACATGCGGCAAGCAGTTCCTTCGTGAGCGCCAACTGCGGCTCCACACCGACATGCACAAGGGCATGGCGCGCTACGTCTGCCCAGTCTGTGATCAGGGCACCTTCCTGAAGCACGACCACGTTCGTCACATGATCTCGCACCTGTCAGCAGGTGAGACCATCTGCCAAGTGTGCTTCCAGATCTTCCCCAGTGGTGACCAGTTGGAGAAGCACATGGATGTGCATCTGTACATTTGCGGTGTTTGTGGGGAGAAGTTCCGTCTCCGCAAGGACATGCGGAGTCATTATAACTCAAAACACACCAAGAGACAGTGAAAGTCTACCACTCTGTGTGGACTGTAGAATATTGACAAATGGAAAAGCGAATCAAAAGAAAAAAAAAGCCATACTGTAAATGTGAGAACCAATCTATGCACTTAATATACCAAAAAATTACCTATTCAACATGCACTTTCAAATGGTATGCATAGTCTAAGTGTGTTTGAGTTTTATGGAGGGTATAGTGCCTCAAGCTTACAAATTGGGTTTAAGGCCTCTTTTTCTACCTAGCGAAGTACTGAATGTACACATACTAGAATGATGGAGGACATGCTTATAAAGACAGGTCAAACTGAGTATGTCAAGCACCTTGTTTTTTTCTAAGGTTTTAAAGGTTATGTAAAAACATGTTACATTTGTATGGTTTTCTTTCATGGATATATATTTTTTTGTGGCCAACATATGAGATCTTAATGTTGACGTCATTCTAGATCACTCTTGCTATGTGGTGCTTGTGTTTTTAGCAGTAAGGTGTTATGTGTTAAGGCGTCTTTTCTGGTGTTGTGATGATATGGTTAACAGGTAAACTTAGCTATAGCTGTTTCAGGTACAGAGGGACTCCATTGAAGTTGCATTACAAGGTACAGGCACTAAACGTAACGCTCCAAAACACTAGTGTGGTTGAATTAGAGTAGGCCAAACTATGGAGATACAATACTCTACTCTGCTCTATTGTTCTCCACCAGTACTGTTTTTCATGTCCATAATATGTACCAATTGTATCCCAACTCAATTTGAAATGTTATATTTAAACTATGCAAGTGTAGAGCATCACAGACGAAACTGTTACATATATGGTCTTTCACATTGCCGTTTTCAAACCTTTATCAGGGAAGGAATCTGAAACAGGGGTGTCAGTTGTTTTTTTTTTTATTATTATTTGATCATGTGAAATGGTTAATTTGATCCCATCGGAGCACTTTTGAGCATGTTTGATATTTTAAACAAAAGACAATCTCAGTTGCCTCTTCTATGTCTTAACTTTTGAATACAGGATACTTGGGAAGTTATTTTTCAACATTTTATTTGAAATTTGTTGCGCTTTTGTTTTCATTAAGCTTTAATGAGTGCAAAACTTTTATTGCAGTGTGTGGTCTATTCAGGTCAATACAAAACAGCTTGTTTTGCTATTCAAACTACCAGTCAAAGAGCTGCAAAATACAATATAATCTATGTCTGCATCTGTTAGAAATTAATACTTTTCAGGCAAACCTCAATAATTCACATAATTCACATATTCTTATCAGATAAGATGTGCAGTATATGAGGGTTTAGGTCAACCCGTAGAGAGTCAGGTGTAATGAATCTATTTTCTGATGATATCTAAATAATTGCAGCCAGTTCGCTCTAAAGAGTAAATTCTCCATTGGAAGTAACAGAGCTGAAACTAAGGCAGGGGTCAAACTAGATAAGGTCCTCTACAGTGTAATATGTTCCAGTGCTGTTCAAGCTGAAATGCAGTGTGATGGAGAGCAAACAAGTTCAATATACATCTTTTCAATCTTGATAGCACTACCTGGAGTATTACAAATGTAATGTCAAGACCTTTTTGTGTGTGTGTGTGTGTGTGTGTGTTGAATCCTCACATCTATAGCTTTATAGCGGCACCCTGCTAAAGGGTGTATAGGCTAAATGTTAACTGTTGGTGTGAGCCAATACGTAACTCTTCCAAGGTTTTTCAAGGAATCCCTGAACAGTTCAATTTACCAAACATTTTGACAGTCGTGTATAGAGAACTCAGGGTTTATTTGTTTCTAAATGTAAGGAGCACCACAATGACATACTTTTGAAGTCTTGACCACAGATGGGTGTCAGGCCTAAATTGAAACAGGCTTATCAAAACAATCAGCTTTCATCTAAAATATGTTGGGTTCTGAGAAGATTGTGTCAAGGCAAACTTTTAAAAACGTCATGAAACCATGTCTTTGTTGCATCTTGTGCCATTTAAAAGGATCCCTGACTGGTAGGACGTGTAAGACTGACGTTGGTATCAGCTGTAATTGGAATTAAGGATTAAAAACACTCAAAAGGCTTTCTTTTTTATTAAAACTTTTAGAAAATTCCTTTGATTTGCAGAGCTCTGTAAGCTGACATCACCTGGTTGATATTGATGTTATCTATGTGCTGCAACAGTTTGATTGCTGCACAATGATTGGACCTTGATTATATTCAACCAGGTGATGTCACTTTTCATCACCATGGCAGTTCACAAGTGAAAGGATTTTCTAAATTTATACGAAACCAAAAACATTTTTTGGTGTTTTTAAATCACGTTTATGTAGCTGAGGCCAATGTCAATCGTATACTGCCAACATGTCAGGGATCCCTTTAAAAAATTGGTCTAAATAGGCATGGATATTTTCTGTTGCCAAGATAGAGTAACATCTTATTCTTTCCACAGTTGTAAATTTGTTTTGACACGATATGGTAGCTTTGTGGAGAGAGTGTAATGTAATAGGTTGAATGGAGGACTGGCAGAGGGTCACACATTCACTATTATGTATTCACTGCAATGTTGAAGTCTTGTTTTATGAGTCATTTTCCATTTGTATTTTACATCATGTAACTCCACATGGATGTGGGTTGGAAAGAGGTATACATAATGGTAGATGTATTGATACAGGCCAGCTGTCATTTGCTCTAACAACAACATGGAAGATGTCTGTTAATGTTTACCTTCAATAAAGCTTTGTTTTTCAAGCTATCAAATAAACATACAAAGAATATAGGGGTGACACTGAGTGTATATTAAAAACACATACTCATAGTATGTGATCATGCACTTTAGGTGAAAATAGTCTGGGTTGAAATGTTGACATTAATACATCTGCAGTGGTGTCTCAGGGCCGTAACATTAAACATCATTCTCTCATTTAGAAATATACCGATGGTGTGAAACTCGGTCTAGTTGTACACATTAATCAGGTAATTGTATTATAATTGAGCATTTATCCAGAGACAAAAACTGATGGAATCTATAGGTGTTGATAAGTACTAGTGTTTCAGAGATCACAGCTCACTATGGATTTGAGGATAATCTTCACAGGAATTCATTTAAATGTCCTCCATCCTTCTCATGAATATTAAACAATAATTAAATATGCACAATAAGTTCAAGAGGGAGACTCAAAGGTAAACATGACAGAGTAAAGCCATAATGATCAATGCAAAATATTCAAATCCTATTCCCCATACACTTCTTTTGTGTCAGATGTTTCATGGGAATTGGAAGGGGGCATTCTAATAATGGGAGAGACAGAAAACAGCTATGATGATATGAAGCCTTAAACAGGCTAAAGGTACTGACATAATTTGGCCAAAGGTTTGACTATTCTATGACCTCTGTGTATTTGCATGGATTAGTGTGGTCAGCCATGTATAATCCATACCCAACGAGGGGATCAGACCACAGCCATAAAGGAAGTATGTTTGCAAGGCAAATACCTTAGGTACACTTTCCTCTGCACATGCCTCTACAATACACCTTCTCTCAGATCAATTTTAAGGTAGTTTTTAAATTTATGAAACATATTGTCTGCCATAGGTGACTTTAAAAAACAAAAAACAAAAAAACATTTGAGACAAATATAGTCAAAAGTAGCTTATTGCCTAATCACCACGTCTATGGCTTGGCTTCGGTCTAATCAAAAATAAACCTTGAACTAATCATTTCATGTCATTTCGCTATTATTTTAAGCATTCTGATTGGCTCATTGGCTGCCACCCCCCCTTCCCTGTTTCAGGTCATGTATCTTATGTTATATGTGCTTATGTTTGCTAAGGTATTTTTTGCCCCTCCACACTGTGCTCCACATTGCAGCATAGTCTGTTGCTGCCTTTTTTTCTCCTCCTCTCCCCTCATGTTATGCTGTATTGTGCCTTTCATCCCCCCCAATTTGGAACATTGGTGGAGCGTTCCTGACGCAGCGACCTCTTGCTCTCCCCACCACAGGGGGAGTGGGAGATATATTTCGATTCCTTTGTATGTCTTGTACATGTGAGGAAATTGAAAATAAAAGCTACCTATACTTATCCTTATAAAGGAAGAATGGAGCTCCGTCGAGGTTAGTTCTAAGTAATATCCTGAAGTTAGCTAACATTAGCATAACATTTTAAGTTTTGTTTCCAGATGGCTAGATTAACTAGAAACTTACTATCCAGCAATTAAAACTAAGCATGTAACTTGACCAAATAGTTTTCTGTACAGAACATTATGTGCCAGTGCAAACTGGTTTTCGTTTTGTAGCAAGCAAGCAAATTAGCTTTATTAGCTATCGACAAGTAGGCTAATGAAGCCACAGCATGTTTCATAGCACAGTGAACAAAACACTTAATGTAAATTGTTACTACTAGCTGGCCAGGTCAGATAGGGCTTAGCTTCACTGAACATTTGTACAAAAACGTTTTATCAATAAAACTGATTATTAATTGTCCGCATTCTACCCTCAATGTTTACTTTGAGTCAGGTGTGTTGCGTATTAGCTAACTGACTTACAGCTGGCGGGAACGCAGTTACTTAGCTACTGTTCTTCTGGCTCATGTTGATGGATCTCCTTTCGTTTCCCTGCCCTTAAAGACACAGAGAATGGATCGCAGCGAAAGCCATGTTTGTGCAGCCTCGCTAACATGGATGATGACGATGTGGTAATGCATAATGCAGACTGCAGTTTCTGTGATGGAGGCTTGTTAGAGGTTAGTGCTTATGTAAACATAAGACCAAAATATTGCTTGCCTGCCCAGAACAGTTTTTAGCGTTGTAGATTTGAGCACCACTGGTGTAGGATGGGACATTATTGCCACAAAGCCAAAAGGCAAATGGGAAGTTGTGTGCTCTCTGTCTGTGTAATCTCCGTGTGCTTTTACTGATTGTATTACAAACATGAATCCTTTTATTTCCTGCATGCAAAATGCAACAATCCTAAATGCAGGAAGTTCAGTCATCCATGCTTCTTCAATGCAAAGGTGTGGATGTACAGTCTATTAATGAGATGTTCTTACAAATGAGCCTATGAAGAGATTTTTTATATACTTTGATATTTAATACCACCTGGTAAAGATTGACCGTGCTGTCAGCCATCCTTGATTGACATTGTGTATATTTTAAATCCTTAGCACCTTACATTTTATTTGCACCAAGGACCAAACAAAACATGACAGATGTAGCTTACTCCTCTCTCTAATGCTGTACATTCAACATGTGGAATGGGAGTGTGTAGAGGTCAAAGCATGGTGTGCTCATCTAAAAGTATTTCAGCAGGTGGCAAATTAAAAAGTATACCGGAGAAAAAAGAAAAAAAAGATTTGCTCAAAAACAGACTGTGTTTCAATCTTAGGATCTTCATTAGCCATTTTTCATGTGTGTGTAGATTGTCAACCTGGCAATTCAGACAGACAGTTAGCACCGCAGGCAGCTCTATGCAGGGATCACAAAAAGGGCTCATTCAAGTTGGCTGGCTGGCTGGCTGGCAGTCTGAGTGGGTGGGGCTTTTTTTGTTTGGCAAAAGTCAGTGATGTTGCCTTGCCCAGTGAAAAAAGTCCCAGCCACTTAACCAGCCAGCCAAGTTGAACAAGCCTGTTTTGTCATCCCTGCACAGGGCTGCCTTGATCTTCTGTGATCTTCAATACGCCTACTGTGATATGCATCTGTTAATGCCCACCCATTGACCTATTGCACATTGCATCTACATCATCCTGTGTGTCAGGGTCCCAGGCTAAGTCTTATTTTGCCTTTCTTGTTTCCTTTCTCATGTAGACTGCTTTTCTTGAAGATAATGAGTCTGACAGTTGGGCTTGCCTGATGGTTGGTGATGTTGAAAGCAAACTGGACGAAATTGGTGGTGTCAAAGTCAGAACTGAAGGAAAACAAACTGTGAGATGTCAGGAGGATGTTGATGTCCAATTCAAGTCTGAGGAGAAAGTGAATGTGAAGCAGGTGGTCTTGGAAAACAAGGAAGCCCAGCTCGACAAGTACATAGCTGCACTGCAGAGAAACAATGCCAGGCTTCTGCAGCGCTTTCATGTACGTCCCAACACCTTTTTCTGTAACAATTTTAAAAAGAAAAGCGAGAACAAAAACGTATTGAAATGATATGTTGTAATATGTCTTACTGGTGACCACATTTGGCTTCTGGACTTTACAGGAGGTTGAAGAAGATAAGAAGAGGGCAGAACGTAGGGATGAGGACTGGAAGAGGAAGAGGAGGACCTCAGTCACCACCTCCCGAAGGGTAAGGTTCTCACCACTGAGTGTGACACTTCATCTTTTTTTTGTATTCAGGACCCCACAAGTTAGCAATTATCAACTGTTGATCTTGGAGTATTCATTATCCACACAGAAACAACATTACAAACACACATCTTCTCTGTAGATGAGAAGAAAAAACGAGATGCCTCAATGTGATGTAATGCTTAAATGACTAAAGCTAGGGGTATTTGTCCATTCTACGTGGCTAGCATTTAGCACAAACCTCCATTACTATACTGTATATTATTGCCTTATCACCCAGTTAGGCCTAATGACTTTTTAATGCATCTAAGTGCTATTCATTATAGAGGAATCTGATGAAAGGGCTTTGGGAGTAGCAGTTCATCCTCTCTTACTTGCTTGTAGATTCTCAGTGTGTTTCAGTTGGTGTTAATCAGTTGGTGTTAATCAGTTGGTGTTAATCAGTTGGTGTTTGTCAGTTGTCAGGTGAAACAATACAATCATCACAACCCCTGTTCTCTTTCCATGAAACCCCTATTAGATAGGGTTTAATCTATGTAAGGGAAACAGACATAGTTTGGAAGTCAGTATACACAAATTTCCTTTACACAATAATTTGTTTTTCATCCTGAACACTATCAGAATCCATGTTTTGTATTTTTTTTGTTTCTTTTTTATCTTCATAAATAGGCTTATCACTCTGTGTCATTGGTTGAAAAGCAAAGGAAGAAAAGCAGGAGAAGAAACAGGAGGCACTAATGCAATTCTGAGGTAGGTCATTGTGTTACAGGTAGAGCCAGCTGAGCTCCCCAAGGCCTGACAACATGAGATGAAGGTGCAGGTGACGCTTAAAATAGATGATGTTTTTAGGGTTCTTCAATCACACATCCTACACATAAGGCAAGTCATGGTGCAGTGATGTGTGTGGCATTGATGGTAGACATCAGTAACAGTTAGCAAGCTGGTTTCTGGTGTGACAGGATTGAAGATGCAAATGGACTGCATACGCAGGCTGGTGGTACGCTGGTCTTTCTTGTCGCTGAGTGGATAGTGTGATTAACAACACTAGAATCGCTGAGTAAGACACATCAAACAGCAATGAGCGAAAGACTTCTGAACAAGCACTGGTCTGCTGACACGGCTTGCGTGTGTGTATCTTAGGGAGCGTGTGCAGAAAGTCTGTGAAAAAAGCATCCGCTGTGTGTCCTTGAGCCTGGTATGTAGAACCGCTCTCTTTCCCCTTCTCCATTTGTAAGTTGTGCCTCTGAGTGGCTAACAAGCTTGTGGTTTCCCAAACCGCCATGGAATGCCTAGAAACCTCTTGTGGGGAGCGCAGTGACGCAGGCTGGCCAAATGACGGCCAAACGCAATGAGAGCAATATGTGGCCTAGAAGAAGATGGAGCTGCAGGAGAGGGCCGTGGGAGTGCTCAGTATCGCAAACACACTGTCAGCTCAGGACACATGTGGAAGCTGTGTTTTGGAGAAGAGCTCAAGCAGGAGAAGCCTGTAGTCTTTGTTTAGGTTCTTCTGAAGGGCATGAGGAAGGAGTACTCTCGTGTGATTGCAGGGTAATGGCAGGGACATGCATTTTGACAATGATTGGTGGATGAGTTTTGATTTTTTCTCATTACACTGTCCATGTGTTTGTCTTGTTGGACTAAAGAAAAGAGAAGGAAAAATGTACTTCTGCTTTTAAGTGGCTTTTGAGAAGGGTAGAAATTTCCCAACCAATCTGTTATGGTATTTTTGGTAAAGCCAGTTTGTGCAGTGAAAGTGGCCATGGGAAATGTTTGATACTTTCAAATGGATACACTAGAGGGAGCTATTGCGCTTTTCTCAAAGATGAATCAATTCAGAGCAACATAAATATATGCAGAACAGAACTGCTACAATAAAAAAAAAAGCACAGGTTATGTCATGCATTTTTTCAATTTTTGTATCAATCCACAATGATATGACTTATTAATCCCTTTAGTACTCTGTTTTGCTACAGTCTAGGCTATGTAGGCGATGCTTATGACCAATTTACTCCTTACAGTTTTTAGTTTGAGACAGCATACATTTAGTATGGTTTCCTGTTTACAATATCAGCTGTTCCTGGAAAGGGCTGTATGAATTGTGTGTGTGTGTTTTTCTATGGGCACACCCGTGTAATCAAAACCCTGGCTATTAGTCCTAATTACATGTCTTCAGAGAGAGGGGAAGGCAGGCAGTGTGTTATCTGACAGAGATTATGGCCGATACTAACCCAGTCAGTCGGTCTGTGTGCTTTCCAAAGCAAGCCGCTCCGTTTCCTGACACATCCCAGATCGTGTGGTCCCTGGAGCAGAGAGAGGTCGGCGCCGTGACTTTGACTTTGATTGATAGGGAGAGCCCCTGCGGGCGCACAGAAACACAGCAAGGGAGCCGGTGTCGATGCTGCGACTTCTCTACCGTTGTCGCCACCAGGGTTGCGTAACACCATTCATGCCCTCCATGTCCGTCACCCGCGCCCTTTAGCATTAGCAGACTGCTTGCAGGGAGAAGACATGAGAAGTTGTCCTCATTTCTGTTCAGTCTTAAAGCTTTACGCTCAACATTCGACAGAGACCTCTTCTGCCGTAGCTCATTTGACAACCAAGTAAACCATTTATTTAGACAATGCGGGTCGGAAAGTTCTGATTCTGTTTGCCACCTCAGAGAAGTGATGACCTTACACTGGTGCATGAGTTTGGCTAGACAGCAGTGTTGTAGCAGAAGGCAGCTTATCTGCATTATGACTGTCCTTTCAGTGCTCACCATAGCTCTATGACATCATCTTTCTTGAGGTCGACAGCGCTGTGCAACCCCCCTCCTTCTAAGCTTGATCCTATCAAAAAGTCATTTAGGCTTTTCTTCATTTGCATAACCCCTGGCCCATAAATCACTGAGCTACAGGCACTGCCTCATCCCCTGCAGAGGTGCATTGTGGGTCTCCCTGATGATTAAACCTACCCCCCCCCCCCTCACACACACACACTTCTGCTTCCCAATCCATGGTGCTCTGCTCCATTAAATTAATCCTAACCCTCTCCCTGGATGGTCTTATGTTAGCCCCTAAGCAAACAGCCTTCACTCAAGGGTGTTTGCTTTGTGACTTCATCTTCAGTCTTTAAAGCCTATTTAGATGATGTATGAAATTAAACAATTTTCCTTTTTGATCGCCTAAAAAGGAGAGGTTACCAATGTTTGTGAACCCAGCAAGATCACAAACAAAAATTAAGAGAGTGTGTGTGTGTGTGTGTGAGGAAGTGAGAGGCAGTGAGAGAAAGAAGAATAAGCATTCTTATGGGGAACATTTAATAGATTGCTTCTCGTATGAGAAATGAAAACCATCGGCTTGTTGTTGACTGCACTGCTGCAGTCTGAGCCACCCCCAGGAGAGTCATTAACTCCTGTCGTTTCTCCTGTGTTCACTGATGGAGAGGTGACCTTGGGCTTTGGGTCACCTAATGGCGATGACACTCCGACCACTGATTGCTTGCATTGTCTTGTTAATACCCTTCCACTTCCAATAAGGCAAATGTGTCTGCTAATGTGTCATGGGATTCAAACCAGATTTAATCTGATTATTTGCTAAAAGTGTTTTCATGTACAGTATGTCTGCAGTTGCGATTAAAGGTGAGCAAGGGGTATAATTATCCAAATATGAATTTTATCAAAATTAGATTTGTATTTGTGTTGAATTTGTGTTACTTTAGTGAAGGCATCCAGGGATGCTTTCCCACCACAGATTCTTCCTCAACACAAGCATCAGTGTCTTGGCTTCAGGAGCAGAATTCTCTGTGGAAATCACCAATTAGAAATGAGGATGTTCCATTGTGTTTCTGCTTTTACAGGGAATCTGAAGAGCCTGTCTGTAACAGTTACAGTGTTTCTCGCAGAAGAGCTTAAAAGCCACATGAGTGATGATGGGAAGGGAGCAAAATAGATTCATTATAAAAAATAAATATGTTCTTCTTAGTACGAGTTATGTTCATTTGTTTTGAGTTGTGTTTTATAATATGCCACAATATGCATCTGTTATTGTGTTTAAAATAATAAATAATATGTTATTCAGGTTTAAGCAGAGTTTAGATTAGATTTGTATCAAGATCTCTTTATTTCCAAGTAGCAAGTGAACTGGTTTGAAGAATACATTTCAGGCTGACATAACAACCATTATGAACCAGTCTTTGACATCACTACTTCCTCCATTTGTCTCCTGTGTGGAAGGAACATAGCATGGTGACCCTCCCAAAAAGGAGCAATTCACCTCAAACTGTGTCCAGAGTTACCTGTCAATGAGAACCATTTAAAGTGTCCACTTGACTTGACTTGAAGAGCAAAGAACACTCAGACTTACAGAATACCGACAAAAGTGTGTCTGATACAGACACAGGCATTTGCAGTGAGATGATCCTTTCAAAGCTTTTAAGTAGATTCTCTATCAGTCTGGGGCATGTTTTCCAAAACTATGGTTGCTAACCAGTTCAAAACTTAATGGGCTGGCAATGGGGAATTGCATTACAACCAACAAAGTTTCTGTGGTTTCACCCCTGGATAGTATATAGATAATCCAGGCTGCTGCAATGGAACGTCATCTAGTTCATTCTCAAGAGCAGTGTGCAGTCATATGATCATCCAGAGCAGGTTAGACCGACATACACTCAGTGTTGCACTTGTCAAACTCCTCTTAGATCTTCTGAGACCAATTTGTTAATTCTTAAAAAAAAAAAAACATCAATGCCAAAAGTAATTGATTCCACTTTCAAGAGCAAAAGATTGATGCTCCGATGTGATTTGATGAGATGTAATCAGCTGCATCAGCTGCTCACCTACACCCGCTCTTGTCCCCCTCTTTACTACACTCATTTCATCGACTCGCAGGTCCCATGCCTCATCTGTCAAGTGTTCTCTGGACAATTATGTTTTTCTCCAGACTAAGAGGAAATAACAAGGTTCTTCATCAAGCAGCTGCCAAATACAGCCCCAAGGCTACACTACCATCTATGTAGATGGGATTCCTTTAAGCAGCATATAAAACATTATGGAACAGATCACATTTTTGGATAGTAGATTTGTTCATGTTTTCTTCGTTTTTTTAATATTATTATTTGTTGTAACACATAACACATTATTGGTTAATTAAAAGGTGGAGGAATCACTTAGTGAGTGAATTACACTCGCTGTTTTAAATACTTGCATCATAATGAAACACGAGAGTGTTAGTTTTGAAGGTGTTTTGAAAATGAATGTCATTTTCAGAATGTGAATGTTTCTATTCCAAGTCTCTTTAGTGATCTAGAGAACTATTCGTGCAAGGTAGCAACACATTGTGCTCTTTTGCACACTCTGGTTGATACTTCCACTCTTCACCCCTTTTGGTGACAGAAAAGGTTTTGATCATTTGGTAATGTATTTGTGCTTGCCCATGCGTCTGGTTTTTGTTTTTGTTTTTGTAATGGGCGGGTCTTCGGGCCGCTCAGGGTCACCACCGACTCCACCTATTTACCCATATTTGGACTGGCTGGGGTTAGGCAGGTTTTAGAATGCTACTTGAATTGTCCATGATGGCAGCTCTAATAGCCCCCGATTTTGGTTTCATTTCCACTGCTAAGAAATTCTGTGGGTGACGTCAGAGATGCTTTGTTTTCATCTACAGTTTGTGGCTTGTATGCAAAGCATGTTGGAGCAGTGGTAACGTCAGTGAACGAGAATTAGGCGACTCGGGTTTGATTCTTCAAAAGTATATTCCAGAGTACTTCAACTTATGACCCTGCTGTTTGAAGTCACCAAGTGCTGTCGGTAGGAAAAAAAAACACTAAAATCTGGTACAACATGGACTGAATAATGAACCATCTCAGGCTGCTGTTGCAAGTTATTTTTCATGTTTCAGTCTGCCATGCAGAAAGAGCATTTCAGTATGATTTATCTTGTGAGAATGATCGACATACCCTTTTGGTGTTTTCACACAAATGGTCCCCACGTGTCCTTTTCTTCTTCTCCTGAGTGCTCATCTGTGTGCTGTGTGCCTCCGGCTCCCTGCAGGTGTGCCCTTCTTACATACACACACACACACAGCAGACTCCTAGCATGCATTCTGAATGTCCCACCTGACTTGACTGCCTGATTGCAAGGTTCATTCGAGCAGCAAAGCTGAGAGAGTTTGACCAAGTTCTGAATAACATGCCTAAGGGATCATTCACAGAAGGACATGCAGAAAGTCTTGACAGATTTTAGCCCCTGGCCCAGGATGGCAGCTTAGTGTAAACAACAGCTCTAAGACATTCAGAAAACAAACTCTTTTTCTGCTTTACACACACAGTAGGCCCTCAGCCAGTTTTGTGGTCCCAGGGTAAAAGCCTAGATCACTCCAATTCACTGTGTCACTATATCACTGTCAACATTTATCTGAAATAATATATAAGGTACCTTTTTGACCTATTTGATTGGTGAATTTATGGCAACATGCAGTGCATTCACGTACAATTCCACTGAACTTAACACATCATAAAGGTCACAAATAGCTTTCATTTATATCCCATACATACAGTGTATAATATTCAAGAGACTTCAGATTCGCTCCACACAAGCACCTTTCAACCAAGTAGACCCTCATTAATCAGTAGGGTTTACAGAGTACAATTCAGCAGAGTTCACCAAACCCAACCAGCAGCTGTTCCTGTAATGAGGCCTGAAGTGTACACACAGACCAAATTAAGGGCGTATCAGGCAAACCTGTGTTGTTGTTTTTTTTTTTTTTAACCTCCAGAGCTCCCCCTGCAGCTGATTTATATTTTTAAATAGCAACAACATTGTAAATTCTCACCAATACATGTGGATTTGTTTGCAAACCAAAGAATAGGAACGAGCAATAATAATTTTCTTGGGGTCATGTAGACTGATAAGGTAATAAATGGCAGGAATAATTGCAAGAGGGTGCTGAGAAGGCCTTCAGTCACCTTGTAATGAGCCACTTAACCATCAAAGTGACCACAAAGCTGGTTAATTAACCTAAAAATTTTACAAAATGTTGCTTGGTGTTCCTTTAAAATGAAAATGAAGAACAACATGGTTCATGTATAGGATAGGAGAGAGATAATAAAACTTGCTGAAAACATGCACATGCTGAAAAATCGAAATTAACAACAAGTGGAAGAGCAACTCTGTGTTTTAGATCAGAAAACCCTCAGGCCATCAAAACATTCTACATGATGCTGTAGTACCGACAATCATGGGCAATTATCTTTTCAATGGTTAAATGAACTTGTATCCATGCCAGTGTTGTTCAAAATCTCAGTAATAGTGCAGACACTGTGATGTTTCTGTAATATCTGATTAATGTAACAATGGACCGCACTACATAGTTTTTTTGAAGGCCTTGCATGATGACTACATCATTGCAGGTTTGTTTTTAGGACTAGAAAGAAAACATTTATGCAGTACTTTAAGAGACCATCTGGTGTCTTCATGTTTCCGTAGTTAGTGCCTTATAAATCTCCATAATGGCGGCCATTATTGTTACTTTTATTGAATTTTACTGTGGGTACTTGGGTTCTATTCCAACCCCCTGTTGTCATGGTGAAGAGGAGGAGATACCTCAGTTTGCTATGGCAGTTTCACTGCTTTGATCAATGAAAAGAGAAACTTCAAATACATAATTGACCACTGTGTATTCCGACTGTGTTCGAATGCATAATAATCAAGCTGAAGTGTTCAGTCTAAGTAGTGTAGTGTGGATTAATCTCTTGTCATTTACACATTAATCCCAAATGTCATTTCCATCGTTCTTCTTGTGAATGATGTCAGTCCAATCACTGGAGACAATCTAAGGTCTAAGAGTATTCATTTGCAGGTGTGTTCTCAGGTGCTCTCTCTCAAATATCAAAGTTGTATATAGATCAAAAGGCAGTCCTTGTAGCATGGTCTTTCTTTGATATGTGCCCCTCCCCCTCTCTCTCTCCCTCTCTCTCCCTCCCTCTCTCCCTCTCCCTCTCCCTCTCCCTCTCCCTCCCTCTCTCCGTCTCCATGCCCAATCTGCCTCTTTCTATTCACACTATGCAGTGGTAACTGAAGTGATTTTCTAATCAGTCTTAGAGTGCAAAGGCTGGAAACTGATACTTATTTGTTTGTTGAGAACAACACTGAAAAACTTTTCTGTGTCATTTCACATTGGCCTGGTCTGCTGCTTCTGCTGGGTAAATGCAGCTTGTTCAAACAGCCATCATGGAAAAATCCCCTCTGCATAGACACAATCCTGTGAAATTCGAATGCAGAATCCATTCAGGAAGACTGAATTGATTGCTATGCTTCAGGACAGTGTTTGATAGGCTATTCAGTGACAGGTGCATAAGTGCAGTTGTTGTGATACGGCCTTGCATACACACACAAAAGGAGCAGAGAAGACGCTTCTCGCTACTGGGATATTAATGAATCTGCACGTACAGACTGAATCGTTCACTGTCAGCAAGCACACTCAAATGTACAGGACAAGAGACCAGTCGAGCGTGTTAATTAAGAGAGTCTCTCGAGAGCTCCCCTCTAATTAAATGAAGTCCCCCCCAGCTTTCAGTCTGTCTCTGAGGCCTTGTGCTTCACTTGGGAGTTGACACTTTACAAGAAAGTAGTTTTAAACGGCAGTGTTTCGCTCAATGTGCCTTGTTGATATGGCATGCCATCACAGCAGCAGCAAGATATTCAAGAGACACGACCCCCTGCTGCCTCTACCTACCCCAATACAAATATGAAATGTTTCGGCTGTTGAAATTAAAACTGGAGTGGCCAACCTGTAGAATACGTGCTGTAATTGAAGTAGCCTACTTGTACAATACAAATATGAAATGTTTCGGCTGTTGAAATTGAAACTGGAGTGGCCAACCTGTAGAATACGTGCTGTAATTGAAGTAGCCTACTTGTACAATACAAATATGAAATGTTTCGGCTGTTGAAATTGAAACTGGAGTGGCCAACCTGTAGAATACGTGCTGTAATTGAAGTAGCCAACTTGTAGAATACATACTGTAATTTTTGTGATGTCTTCTGGTGAATGCTAATGTTGTACAACCCAACCTGCAGGGGCGGGGGTAGCACTGGACCCCCCTGGAATCTGATTGGCCACCCCAGGTGCCCCTGTTGAATTTCATTTGCTTATACTGATGATTGACAGTTCACTGCACGTCTTTGTAGGAAGCTGGAGTGAAAGGAAATGGTAACATTTGCAGCAGGATAGTCACTGAAAGGAAATGGAGAGGTTCTGCAGTGAACCTGCAGTCACTCACTGGTGTAAGTTTTGAGGAGCAGCTCACTGGTTAATCAGATAAAAGATGTCAGTTCCCAGTCGTGCATTAAGAAGGATGACTTAATGACTTAATTATATGACTAAATTAGCAAGATTCAACAGCAACCAGAGATTGCTGATGCATAAGGTAATATAATAAGGTATAGTTACCAGTGTTTAAGATGTTTAAATAGTGATTTAAATTCAATCCAGGCAGCAGAGTTCTGTTGTCTGCCAGTTCAAACTGAAATGATGCTCAAGAACAACCCACCCAACGGTTTGTGAGAAAATTAACTTTAAAAATAGTTACATTTAATTAACATAAACATATTGTATTCCTCTCTAAAATCACACCCTTTTTCTCTGCTTAACTGCTCTCACAGTATTCATAACACATATCATGTAAAAGTTCACACTCTGAACTTTGCAGTGTGTTATTCTGCATAACTGCAGTGTGTTATTCTGCATAACTGCATTCCTCTTAGTTTAATAGCTCAAGAACTCTACGGTCTTTAAAAGAGATGTGAAAACATCTGAACAATCTTATTGAAGCTAAAGTTAAGATATTTTGAGCACAGCTATAGTCTGAAATCATACATTCTAGGCTACTGCAATCTAGTTTGAAATGTTCAGAGAGCATGTTTGGTCTTGTGTAAAGTAAGATATTTACTTCAGGGTGATGATATGTCATTAAACATTTATAGGCATGATTGCATTAGTTTGGAGGATTATATTTTTAAGGTAGTCTACAAGTGATAGAATTTAGAGTGTAGATTAATTGTGAATTTTATACAATGCAGTATGTTTTACAGATGACAAGAAAAGGGAAAGATTTAACAATTCTTGTAAAGCAAAATTTGAAATAAGACCTGTTTCTCCAACACAGTAAAAAACAAAAAGAAGAAATAGTATAATAATATAGGTGCAGAAGAGTAGAGCTTTAAGTGTTTTTCCACCTGTAATCCAAAATGACAGCTTTTGAGCAATTGTGTGTGTGTGTGTGTGTGTGTGTGTGTGAGAGAGAGAGAGTGTGTTTGTGTGTATATTTGTGGTTTTGACACTCGTGCATATGCTATGTCATTCAGACGTGCTCAAGGATGGTAGAATAGAATATTGCCAACCTAGTATGGTTGCTGTTAAAAAAACTAGAAATCATTTGAGGGCAGGCATGTATGTATCCAAATCACATTTACCAGGAAGGACTGCATTACTGCTGATTAAGTTGTATGTATTGTGGATTAAAAGACACCAAGGCCTAGGCCACAGATCTGTTTGCAAAGCTGTGTCACGCTAGCCTGGTTTAAAACATGCCTCTTAGTGTATTGGGCCATTTTCTTTCTGGGAAATATTGCTCCTCCAGGCATTGTTGTGAGCAGGACCAATGAAATCATTCCCATTCCCAGAGATTCCCACTTCCCATTTTCCACAAGCCATTTGCAAACTGATACTGAATTGCATTAAGGAAATGTGTTTACCTTTAGAAAGGTGCTAGCCTGGTAATAAAACCAGACCCTTGTTCTACACTGTAGGGAGATGATAATAAAGTGGAAGTGTTTGGAAGGCAAGGCCAGGCTAGAAATGTGCACTGTCTTTCTGCAGATCTTTGATGTTTGCAGGTGCTGTTATTATTTACCAAGCCCACTGTCAATTTCAAAAAACCAAGACCATCGTGGCGCTGATTGGCAATGCTGAGTGCCAGACTAGTAGGCCCTATCTGATATCAGATCTGGTTCAAACCAGGCTAATGTAGCACAGCAGTCTGCAGTGTATGCACAGTATGTCAGTATAGCCTAAAATTTTCATTGCAATCAGTATCTTTTAACTTTTACAATGAAAGCACCACATTAGCAATGAAAAACAAAACTGAAGCAGAGTCTGCTTGACCTTATAGCATTTTGCTATTTGGTCTACGCTGTACCTATCAGTCCTACCAACAGCACTTGGCAGCCTTGAACAACAGGGGTATGGTTTGACTGACTCTTAACTACTGCTTTAAGGCTTAACACACATTGAGACCAAAAATACTTTCACGTGCTCGTAAGTGATGGCTATTAGTCACTGGAAATATCAGAATTCTTCTGTGTCCCATCCACAGCAATGCTACTCCCCGTGTGTCCTGGTGACGCTGCTCTGCGTGTGTCCCTATGTGTGTGTCCTGGTGACACTACTGTCTGTGTGTCCTGGTGATGCTACTGTCTGTGTGTCCTGGTGACGCTACTCTCCGTGTGTCCCTATGTGTGTGTCCTGGTGACACTACTGTTTGTGTGTCCTGGTGACACTAATCTCCGTGTGTCCCTATGTGTGTGTCCTGGTGACACTACTGTCTGTGTGTCCTGGTGACATTACTGTCTGTGTGTCCCTATGTGTGTGTCCTGGTGACACTACTCTCTGTGTGTCCCTATGTGTGTGTCCTGGTGACACTACTGTTTGTGTGTCCTGGTGACACTAATCTCCGTGTGTCCCTATGTGTGTGTCCTGGTGACACTACTGTCTGTGTGTCCCTATGTGTGTGTCCTGGTGACACTACTCTCTGTGTGTCCCTATGTGTGTGTCCTGGTGACACTACTGTCTGTGTGTCCTGGTGACGCTACTCTCCGTGTGTCCCTATGTGTGTGTCCTGGTGACGCTACTCTCCGTGTGTCCCTATGTGTGTGTCCTGGTGACACTACTGTCTGTGTGTCCTGGTGACGCTACTCTCCGTGTGTCCCTATGTGTGTGTCCTGGCGGCACTACTCTCTGTGTGTCCCTATGTGTGTGTCCTGGTGACGCTACTGTCTGTGTGTCCTGGCGATGCTACTCTCCGTGTGTCCCTATGTGTGTGTCCTGGTGACGCTACTGTCTGTGTGTCCTGGTGACACTATTGTCTGTGTGTCCTGGCGACGCTACTCTCCGTGTGTCCCTATGTGTGTGTCCTGGTGACACTACTGTCTGTGTGTCCTGGTGACACTAATCTCCGTGTGTCCCTATGTGTGTGTCCTGGTGACACTACTGTCTGTGTGTCCTGGTGACGCTACTGTCTGTGTGTCCTGGTGACACTACTGTCTGTGTGTCCTGGTGACGCTACTCTCCGTGTGTCCCTATGTGTGTGTCCTGGTGACACTACTGTCTGTGTGTCCTGGCGATGCTACTATCTGTGTGTCCTGGCAACGCTACTGTCTGTGTGTCCTGGTGACGCTACTGTCTGTATGTCCTGGTGACACTACTGTCTGTGTGTCCTGGCGACGCTACTCTCCGTGTGTCCCTATGTGTGTGTCCTGGTGACGCTACTCTCCGTGTGTCCCTATGTGTGTGTCCTGGTGACACTACTGTCTGTGTGTCCTGGCGATGCTACTATCTGTGTGTCCTGGCAACGCTACTGTCTGTGTGTCCCGGCAACGCTACTGTCTGTGTGTCCCAAGGTACCCTGATGGAAATTGTGCCTCTTCACCCACTGTGACTGCTGCCATGGTGCATGTGGGCTCTCCAGAGGCTCACAGTGACTGCCCTGCTGCTCACAGCCACAATTACAGCTTGACCCTCGGGCCTAGATCAGGAGTTCATAAGACAAAACTTGTATAATACACGCTTTATGACTTCCACTGGTTTACTGTTATTCTTTTTTCCAATACATGAACTGGATGAATGAAGAAAGAACATCTGATATCACCAGTAAAATGGCAAGAACTTGAAAAGTTGCCTTACTGGTCATTCTTAAGGTCCTTCCATGTACAGTCTCTCCATGTACTGTCAAGTGAAATTCAGAATACATTCATCAAAGGAGTGATGCAATGAAATGAATGGAAAACTCAGCAGAGTGCTGTCCTTTAGTTTCTGACAGTTTTGGCATAAATGTAAATTCATCCCACAAATACAGTGAACGACTTGTATTCTTTACTCGTCTTTATTAAGAATAGTCAAAATGATGTACTAAAAACAGTGAAATGACAACACACTGATCTGCTACAAGTATTTGGATGAAATGGTTTGCTCTGAGGAAACTTGTATGGTATATTGCTGAAGTCAGAGCATTGCAACGAACATAACTAAAACTCTTTATTTCTTTCCATTCATTGCACATTCTTTCATCGAAGTGATACTACATCATTTAGCTAAAATGTCAACAGAAGCCGGAGGGTACTAATTTCTCTAGCTAACAGCTACATATTATGCCCTTTTTCAGTGTTTACATCACCGTGGACCTACACATACCTGAGTGGGACTATATGCTTCTTCTCGCTACAGGACATGACCAAAAATTTAAAAAAAGCAAATTTCCCAACCCTAGTTTGACATTGGTCAAGCATGGCTTTGTCTTTGTCTGGGCTGGACAGTTAGGTGTCCACCAATGCCTCAAATCTCACTCAAATCTCCATCATGCAGTCTTTTTTTTTCTTTTTTAATCAACTAGCCTACAAATGCATACGCACTTTAATCAAGAGGAAGAGAGATGGCACTGTTCCACGCATTTTCAAATCAATGCACATCACTGGTGCTGATGCTGCTGCTGATACTGTCGCTGTCCACGGTAGAAGTTTGATCACGCTCAGTAACCTGTGTGGTTTTAACGGATGACGCATGCTCCGTGGCATGCAGGTCCGACTGCATGAACGCCGAGCCCTCTGAGAATTCTGTGTCGAATTGCGTATCGGGTGAGAAGAGGCGGCCATCAGTGTACCTGACCACAGTTTGCGAAGAGACACTGGCCATGGGTTCTTGTGAACCTGCAGTAGGCGACGTTGAATCCTCTGGCGCATTCAACTCAATAAATTCCGGGAAAGAATGTTCCTCTGGAAAATCCGTCCCAGAACCTACCTCAGGTACCCCCTCCTCAATCACAGCTGTTACGGCAGAGTTAACAGGCAACAGCGAGACGTTTTTGTTCAGCTTGTTGTTTGTAACGTGCGTCTCAGAGTTAAAGTTGTTGGCGGCTCTTTCAGTTGGCCGTTCAGCTATTTCTACATCA
This sequence comes from Tenualosa ilisha, assembly GCA_015244755.2. Lineage (NCBI taxonomy): Eukaryota > Metazoa > Chordata > Actinopteri > Clupeiformes > Clupeidae > Tenualosa > Tenualosa ilisha. The sequence continues at coordinate 741,191 of PYXC01001400.1, read as the reverse complement.
GTTGATCGAGTTGTTGACTGTGTCATATTTGTCGTTATATGTCGTGGATCAGTTCCACTGTCGCTATGCTTTTGTAGAAATGTGTCTAGAAAAGTGTGCTCTGGTATGTCTGTCGGGCCCCCATAAGCAGATTCCCCGTGGGGTAGTGCTTCCGAAGGTGCGCCCGTGCGCCCAGGGGAAGTCCAGAAATAACCATGTGATATGCCAGAGGTGTTGCTTTGGTTTTCTTGAGGGACACTGATGATGTTTATGCCAGTAGTGGTAAACCCAGTGGTCGCTGCTATAGTCGGCGTCGGAGCATTTGTTTCTCCTGACGGCAGTTCTGAGCCAGATGTTGGTTTCCATATAAGGCTGTAATATATGGCCAGAATGATCGCGGCAAGAGACACAGATAATACATACGCAAAGACAGTAGCCAGTCTTACCCACTTTTTGTTTGTCTTCGCAGCCATTTTTGCCTTTTTGTCCCCAGTGTATGTGGCGGGTTTCCCCCGCTCCATATTAGGCATGAAGTCTCTGTCCTTCATGTGGACGCGATTTCTTGCATTACGCTTAGCGTTTCCCGCCTGGAACATATGCCCTCCGCGAGTACTCCAAAAACAACGCAATCGCTCAAATCAATAGCTTATAAGAGATGGCTGCATTTCCCATTCACCTCAGTAAAGTCTGCTGCCACTCTATAAAATATCATCAGAGGAAAAAAACTAACTTGGTTTATCCTTCAATATTCCCATGTGTGACTGATGGTCTTCATCATTACCAGCAATCATAGGCCCTCCATGTACGTACAGTCTGCCAAGTTAAGATCACTGAATACGGTCTTGGCACATGGACGTTTTCAGCGATACTCCGCAAATGTTGCAGTTTTGCTTTCAAACCCAGGAGAAGAGGCGGATCTTTAAAGCCACATCATTGTGGCGTCAGTCACTGCCTTGCAAAGGCCAGGATTTCCGTAGCAGGTGCTGTCACGTTGAAGATGCACCGTCTGGTATTACACGTGAGGCTTGCCAACAGGCAATGGCGTTCTTAATCGAGTTGACGTGACTATTGCTTTGAAAAAACAAAACTGACCTACCTCTGTCCAGCTACTGTTGTTATGTAGGCTTGTGTGTGATTCTAAATCTGAGGACTAATTCAGCACCTTGGATAGTTCTTTAATGACGATCTCTTTCATGCTATATCTGATTTAAATGACGTATGACAACTTTTGTATAGCCACCTTTAATTACTTCTCCACACCTCAATCACAGTAAAAAAAAATGCTCTGACGTCAACATAAAAATAGTCACAAAGATTAAGGTGAGTGCTTCACAGTAAAAAATTCAGGTACTCTTCGACGAAGAAGGGCGAGGCAATCACATACACAACATTCCAACTTTCTTGGAATTAAGATAATTGAACTTAAATATTAACCTTCCTGTTGTGTTCCATCAAAGATGTACTTAATCTAATTAGGTGGTCATGGGGCTCCATAACTGTTCATATGGGCTATCTGAACACAAATTTCAATAATTTGTTTTATTCAGTTTTGTTACACCTGTGGTGTTCTGGTAAAAAAAAAAATGACCAGACTAGAACAAAATTCATGGGTGAGGCCACAGTGAATTCATAGGTGAGGCCACAGTAAATGTTCAAAAATTGCACCACCTCCCCATTTTTGATTCCAGTGATAGCCTCCACCAAAAACCTATTTCCAATAAAATCCCTCACTGATTTACATAGGCTTCGTTCAGTAAGGCCTACAGGCCATAATTAGAACACTAAAGTTTTAAATTTGTAATATTCAAGAGAGCAAGTTCAAGAACGTTGATACAAATTTTATTTTGTGAAGATTTTGTGTGTTATAACCATGAAACGACCACAATAGGAGGGTTAACCATAATCTTTTTTAGTCATCTTTGATGGTCTACTTTTTATCTGTTGTTACTGTGTTTTCATTGGTATAAAGAAATCTGATAGTCCAAGGAAGCTGTCCAAGAAAACACTATTTACTCGTCTCTATCTACTAATCACTCAAAAGTAAAAATAAATAAATAGATAGATGGATTGTTATGTATGATTTTGATGATGATTTAAATGATTTTACAAAACAGTTGTACATACAGTTTCTGTTTTCACGTTTCATGTGCTGGAAAGGGGGCCAATCTGATAAAATGTTGAGATTAAAAGTATCCTATGCAAGTCTGGATTGTTTTGTACTTTACACCAATCTCCTAAATTATCACCAAAACATGGATTTGTTTAAAACCATTGGATAGGAACCAGTGATGATTTTCAAAGTTATGTTGACTAACAATGTAATAAACATGATTTCTTTGAAAGTAAGACTCTGATTCCACACTTCTTCAATCTGTACAATGCTGAGTTTGCAAAAAATATCAAAATGACTAGCAGCAATATGAACTGATTTTCTCAGGTAAAAACTAGATTCAGATTTGCTACATGTGAAGATATTGTATATTGCCTCCTGCTGGATTTTGCTTGCAAGTGCATTTTTGCTACATGAAATTTTAAAGACACATGCAGTGATGCTTGATATGTTTGTCTTTATATTGACATTTCTAAGCAGCCGCTTTTGACAAACACAACTTCCACTATATTTGAATCACAGCTTTCATTAATGTGCTTTCATTATGTTTGATTCAAGGGCCAAACAACAATATAGTTCGCCTCTCCCTTCAGTTTTCACAGAGAAATTCTGTTTTTGTTTGGGGTCGGGTTGCCCACACAATGTTTGTATCCAAGAAGCATTTTCAGGGCATTGTGTATAAATTACATTTATTTTGACGAAATTCCCATGAAAGTTTAATTACATGTAATCTTTTAAACATTGTCAGAGAGTATATTATATTTTTATATCATTTTTGCTTAATGATCCTTGTGGTCTACAAAGTGCGAGCAAAATAATTTCACAGCTTCTAATCTATACATTTGAGTTATTCAAATGAGAAATCTTCACCTGGTAACACCTGCAGGGGCGCCGCCGGGGGGGGGGGGGAGTTAGGATGATTCCAAGGGCCTGGCACCGATAGGGGGCCCTAGAGAACATTTAATATTATAATCAGTGTTTGGGAGGCCCAAAATAATTTTCTGTCATAGGGCCCCAAATTTTTAGCAGCGCCGCTGAACACCTGCATACACACATTAATCTCCTTATGCAGATATATATTTGATTCAGTCGAGGGAGAAGATTAGCTCTCCATTCAGTGCCATTAGAGGATGAAAACAGAATCCACAGAATATTCACACTCCTCTACTTTGATGAGGTGTGCTCTGCATGATGTTTATCACTTTAATTTAAAAATGTGTATGTGTGCGGGGACACCATGGCACAGTTGGCCATTCCCTAAATCCAGGGACCCGGGTTTGATGCTTATTTATTTTTATTTCTTTATTTTTATTATTTATTTTTATTTATTTGTGGTTTATTAGGTAGGGACGGATGCAGTACACAAAAACAAAAGCGAAGCGAAGAGCCTGTCCCATGCTCGGGTCGCAATGTTTATAGCAAATGCTAATTTTCAACATTTGTTTCTAGAAGGGATTTTATGAATAAAAAATGTAAATGATAATAAGTATAATAGTACAAGATTAATGATGAAGATGAAATTAAATAAGACCAAAGTAACCTGTTAAATGTATATATCTGTGTTAAAAATAAAAAATAAAAAAATACCAGTACATATGGTTACAGGATTGCTTTCTGAAGGTGATTGTACAGTACTGTACAGGATTGCTTTCTGAAGGTGATTGTACAGTACTGTACAGGATTGTTTCTGAAGGTGATTGTACAGTACTGTACAGGATTGCTTTCTGAAGGTGATTGTACAGTACTGTACAGGATTGCTTTTTGAAGGTTATTGTACAGTACTGTACAGGATTGTTTCTGAAGGTTATTGTACAGTACTGTACAGGATTGTTTCTGAAGGTGATTGTACAGTACTGTACAGGATTGCTTTCTGAAGGTGATTGTACAGTACTGTACAGGATTGCTTTCTGAAAGTGATGAAGTTTGAGATAAATTTCATATAATCAGGTAAAGAATTCCAGAATTTTGCCACCTTGAATGAAAAGGCTGTCTGAGCAAAAACCATAACATTAGCAAAAGTAAAGAAGTAAAGTAAAGTACAGCAATGATACCTAATCTGTTTGTTTGTTTGTTTGTTTGTTTGTCTGTGTTTTTACCTACAGAACTCCCCCTTAGTAGCGAATAAAAAAAAAATCCTCAACAATTATTTGTAGATCTAGGTTTCCAAGATCCTGAAAAAAGACCTTCACATAACACCTCTAATATACTCACTCTGACACTGACGTTTCTTCTTTCCCATGAATACCACATACATGGTAGAAACAGTCAGTCCTGCAGCAACAGTGTATGTGGTATTCATCACAAAGAGGAAACTTCAGGTTCAGAGTGAGTATCTTAAAGGAAGTCAGCAGGTAAAAAATTGCAGGCTTTACCTTTACATGTCCAAAGGGCAAAAAAAATCCCATCACTCTGTGATTATACTCACAACATGATAATATTCCACACTGAACACAGATGTTCAACACACAGTTTTCTCCAAGAGAACTCAACTCTGACTAAACTATAGTGCCCTCCACAATTATTGGCACCGCTGGTAAAGATGACAATAAATTGGAACAACAAAATAATCTTTTTGAATTTATGTTGTAAATGTAAATGATATGAAATGATAAAAAAAATCCCACCTTAAAGAGAAAGAAATGTTTCTAGAGAAAACACAAATGCATCAAAAAAATATATTTTTCACAGAAAGATGTGCCACAATTATTGGGACCCCAATTCTATCAAACCTATAGGCCTAAGAGTGTGCCTCCTCTGTGAAGGTCTCTGTTGTATCAAACCTATAGACCTGAGTGCGCTTCCTCTAAGCGTCTCTGTTCTATCAAACCTATAGGCAGGATTGTGCCTCCTCTAAGCATCTCTGTTCTAACAAATCTATAGAGTGTGCCTCTGTGAAGAGTTGCTGCTTTATCAAACCTATAGGCCTAAGAGATTGAGAAGGAACTCTTCTCACCCGGCCTAATGAGCTACGGACACTTAAAAAATGCTTTCTGTTACATTTATAAAGTTATATAGGAAGCTTGTTATGACATGGATTTATGCATCCATTTTAAGTATGCCTCATCTAGGATGAAGTGCAGATTGCTGTGGGTGTGGGTGAAACCTGTTGCTGTCAACAGCATGGTTGGTTATGGTGGTTGTGTTGTGACACAGTGTGCACACAATGGCTCCCTCTGCTGTTTCGATGTCTTGTGAGTCTGCTGCTTTGTTTTCACACTTGGTTTTGTATTTGTTGTTTCTGCTCAATCACCGTTGGGACACCTGTGAGTTTTAACTGTGCCCTATCATGATAAAGCCATGTCAAACAACAGAAGTGTTTCCCAACAACATACTTTGAATGATCCATTGTAAGTTGGATTGTTAACTTGAATTGTTTTGACTAGCTTGGGTCAATAGCGTACTATTGTGTTAGTTCACTTCCTATTCTTCCTCTTCTTTGGGTTGGTATGGCAGACTTTGATTCATTACCGCCACCTACATCATGATCTCACATTAACTTCACTTCACAATCTATGGCACAGTCTGTGTCCTCCCACATTCCAAAATGTTTGAAATTACAATATAAATACAATTAAATAATTTTTCTGATTTCCAATTGAATGTCAAGCTTCATAACTGACATACCAAGACCTAAGCATTGCCCCAAAAGCATGTTACGGGAACCGAGCATGCAACCTAATGTTAAAAGCTAAAAAGCTAATGTTAGGAGAATATCAGGAAACATTCCAAGATAACCTTATACCTTAGCACCCCTAATGAAAAATTTTGTGGTACACATCCAATGAGCCCCCAACCACCCATGTGTGATAGAGCGCCACTTATTGACAGGCAAAAAATGAAAACAATTTGTGGCTTTTCCTTGTAACAAAATTTCTCTCAATTCCCAAGACGCTAAAACACTGGGTCACTTGAAACTCCTTGAGCATGAGCAGTGGGCTCATCACACATATGTTATTTTGGTCCCTGGGGGCCACTCCCCCCCCCCCCCCCCCTCCCCTCCAGCTCTGGCCCCCAATAAGACTGGTGGGACATATACAGTTTTTGCAGAATAACTTGAAATTATAGCACCCAAGGTGATGACATTTTGGTGGTATATTGGTCTCAAGGAGCTACAGCCAACGAGCCCTCAACCACCCATGTATGATGTAATGCCACCTGCTGAAAAAAATAAAATTAGTTGTTTTTTGTGCAAATTTCAAGTCAAGATCCACTTGGCTCCAAACCAATATCTACAGGCCAGTGGATGGACATGACACTCACACATAGACACACACACATACTCATAGGGGCGAACAACAGTTACAATTCCAGCGCCATGTTATCTCATGATGACTGTTGGGGAGGAGGGAGCGTCTGATTCTTTTAGGTTTCAGCAGTCAACAGGATGGTGCATCGGTCAGAATGCAAGGAGAGATGGAGAGACAATGGATTTTGATGATGCCTCTGTATTATTCAACTTTACATTCAAATAAAGGTACAAGTGCAAAGTCTGTAAAGGAAAATAAACCACTATTCAGACTCTCAGTACCTCAAAATAAAGGACTCTGAAATTAACTAATGCACAGGTGCCTCTGTTCCACCTTCCGACAGAAATAATGCTCAGGGAGCACTTCTACACAAATCTAAGCTCTCTTTACGTAAAGAACAATGATTGTGCGGTCTCTAGCGCCATCTAGCGGCTAAACAAGGTATTAAGAGTGACGTGACTGCAGCACATTTCACTCCACACAGAGATATAAATTACTCCTAAAAATATCCTACTCAAACGTTGAGGGCGGATGATCCACTTCACTAACAACAAGTTATACCTTCTAGATAATATACTGTTAGAGAATATACTGAACATATTCAGGAAATATCTTAATTAGTATTCTTTGTACATTAGCATATCCAGATGAACTTCAAATAAATGTTGAATACAGCAAGAACTTACGTATCGTCATTGAACACATTGACTGTACGAAGTAGACAACAAAGGATTAACTAAAAGGGGGATTACAGACAAGGGTAAATCATTAAATTTAAACTTTAGCGGAGCACCACATTGCAAGGCTCGCCACTTGGCCGCAGGCAGACAGGAAAAAAGGCCTTACACAGGAAGTTGCATCAGTTAAAAATGAACGGCAACACACATAAAAGTCTTGGCCTTTTCTACAATGGCAATGTTTTTAACCCTGTGGGCCCGACACACGTGAAGTGTGTGACAGTGTGTTATAATTTACACTTATTCTTCTCTGTTAGATTACTTGCTGAGTTTTCCAAGCTTTCCAACAGTGTTACTTGATAGTCGCTGTGATGAACAGTTCACGAGATGATTAGCTTTAAATTTACATCAAAATACTAATATTAATAGAATAGAATAGAACGCCTTTATTGTAATGAGATTCAAAGCTGCCCCATAGAGTGCACACATAAAATGGATTGAAAAGTATGTACAAATCCAATATGCAAAAGAAAAATATGTATATATATATATTTACACAACAAAAGATAAAACCGTATAAATAAAAATAAAATAAAATAAAATAAAATATAAAATAAGTAATAATAATAATAAAAATGGTTTGTTGATACTCTGGTGATATAGGTAAAGTGACATGTGACAGCAGCATTCAGTAATAAATATTGGTTTTGATAGTGCAAAATACAGCTTACAAGTGGCCTATGACAAGAGGTGCATGTGACATCCAATGCAAAGTATGTCAGTTTCTCAGTGCAGACTAGAGTTGAGTATTGTGACAGCTTTAGGGAAAAAGCTGTCTCTGAGTCTATTTGTTCTGGCTGGTATGGACCTGTATCGCCTGCCAGAGGGTAGCAGGTTGAACAGATGGAAGCCAGGGTGAGTAATGTCCTTTATGATCCCTTTTGCTCTGTTCAGACATCTGGAACTGTAGATGTCAGTCAAGGAAGGCAGGGGGTTGCCAATGATTCTTTGTGCAGTGTTGGTCACCCTCTGCAGCCTCTTCCTGTCTGCCACTGTGCAGCTTGAGTGCCACACTGACACAGCGTAGGTCAGCAGGCTCTCTATGGTGGAGCGGTAGAAATTCACCAGCAGACTTGTGCTCAGTTGTTCCTTTTTGAGCACTCTGAGGAAGTGTAGTCGTTGCTGGGCCTTCTTGACCAAGGCTGACGTGTTGGTTGACCAGGTAATATAGCTTTGTCCATCTCGTACCCATTCTTCTTGGTAAAATATCTCACAATGTCTTTACTCGAACATGGCATACTGCATATCAGTTAAGATCCTACTGATTTCAGGGGTGTATAGCATTCCTCTGAATGATTAGAGGTCTTGAAATCACATCAGATTTCTGCACTGTCTCCAACCCCTGCATTCTCTCCCCACCCCAAAATAAATTATTTCTTTTCCATATCTGAAGTCGTTCTCAGATCCCTGTCTGTCATACAGCCAGGACACTTGAAAGAAATGTAATTTCAGCACCCAGGAAAGCAAAAGAGAGTATTCTGTTGCAGTCCTGAGTCCTATTGCAACCCCATTCTTCTCGGTGCAATAAAATACGAAAATGAATAAAATATTCTGTCAGTACATATATTTTAACAAATAGTAAAGTCATGCAGTATCACACTAACATGTTCCTTATATTGCTAGATTCCAGATAGACCCTTCTATCCAAATATGAAAATATATATGTACTGGCCTGCCTTCAATGGTTAGATATCTGCAAAAATATGAAAAACTATACAAAAAATATGTTTTCCTCCATACAAAGGCATATGCAAGTCATATGCAATTCGTTTCACACCAAATACTGACAGTTGCATAGTCTAGATTGTCCTAAAAAATAACAAATAACATGTGTATATGGCCATTCTAATGACTGAGATAAGAGCCTAACAGTATAGGTAGTGAAACTGCCCTGAAAATAAATAGGTTTAAGACTATGTGTATAATATAGTCTATTTACTACTTTTGATCCCGTGAGTGAAATTTAGTTTTTGCATTTATCACAATTTTGAATTGGTGAAACACTCACAGTGAACACACAGTGAGGTGAAGCACACACACTAATCTGGAGCACTGGCCACCTGCTACAGTGGGGCCTAGGGGCAAGGGAGCCTTGCTCAAGGGCACTTCAGCCAAGGGCATGTGGGCATGGGAGAGCAATGCTCAACCACTTCCCCCACCCCCATATATATATATATATATATATATATATATATATATATATATATTGTCAGGGTTTAGGACTTAGGAGGGGACATTGGGATTCATGTGAAGTTGCCTGTGTTGGTTTGGAATGATCAGTGCAGTTGGAATGCACTTTGGAATGCACTGCAAATCTCAAAAGAATGGAAGCTGTTACTCTGCAACAGTGAAACTGACTTCATATTACTACCCATCGATTTATAATATGATGTCTTTGAAATTCCTGTTGTTGTAATGGCATGCATATGAACACAGATACTGTCCATTTATGTAATGTCTACTCTGCTATTAAGCAGTCAGCTTTTAAATCAAGCACTCACACTATGAGACTGGACAGACTCTGTATGAGATATTACAGTTTTATTTCCTGTCCGAGATCAAGGTCTGTATATCTTGAGACAGGCCTCCACACCGCAGGAAGCAGAGATCTGCCACAACACTCCACAATGACATTATAGCCTCTGCTGCGTAATTTGAATTTGGGGACCACTTTGTGGATTAATTGTCCCATCAACAAGATAAGCTTTGAATCTGACTTTGTCAATCTATTAATGAATCACACAATGACCTTTTAACATAGGTACTATAGAAATAAAATGTAAATAGTGCAATGCTGACAAATGACTTGATAATTCAGTATCCACATCTTGGCCTTAATGATGCAATCAGGCTGCACATCAGGGACAGAGCCATACTAATAACACTGACAAGGGATTTGCTTTTGTTTTGTGTGTGAAATTGAACAACCAAAACAGGGAGCCAAAATGACCATGTTCCTCTCAGTAGGTGTGAGTAAACACCAAGTATTATAAACATGGGTCTTAACACTTCTGATTGCCTGCAAGGTGTTAATGAATCCCACTGCTCAGGTAAAAGGGAAAAGAGGCTGGTGGGGGTTTTACTGACTAGGGAATGATACTTGCATCATTGCGCACCTTTGAGTTTTGTCTTTGTCCACTTACATTTGTCATCTCTCTGTACATGTATGAATTTGAAGGACTCTCTCCACGGAGGTCATGTTTGGGGCCTTATGTATCAGGGTCCTAAGTGCAAAGAAAAAAACATTGTCCTCACCAGTATGTGACCCACCTCAGTGTGTTGAATTTTGGGTCTTATTTATATGAATGTTAAAGCCGATGTTAAAGTTTACGGATATTTAGTAGAATCTGTCCAAAGCTACATGGACTCGCAATGGTGAGTCCGGTAATCAAACACGCATTGCCTGAGGTTCAGTTGGAGACATTACTCCAACATGCCCACTTATGTGATAATACTTATGATACTTATCGCAGGGATTTTCAGCTGACTGTGATGAAAGGCACAATTAGAGGAGTGGACTACTACTACGTTGAAAACAGTACTTTCCCAATATGAAACTACAGTATTTAATGCATGGTCAGCAATACCATCACAGCCCACTCTCACCAACACAGTACACACTGGCCTTTTGGGCGCTCAACCAACACAGTACACATTGGCCTTTTGGGCGCTCACCAGCACAGTACATATTGGCCTCTCAGGCGCTCACCAGCACAGTACACACTGGCCTTTAGGGCGCTCACCAACACAGTACATATTGGCCTCTGAGGCGCTCACTAACACAGTACACATTGGCCTTTAGGGCGCTCACCAACACAGTACACACTGGCCTTTAGGGCGCTCACCAACACAGTACACATTGGCCTTTAGGGCGCTCACCAACACAGTACACACTGGCCTTTAGGGCGCTCACCAACACAGTACACATTGACCTTTAGGGGGCTCACCAACACAGTACACACTGGCCTTTAGGGCGCTCACCAACACAGTACACACTGGCCTTTAGGGCGCTCACCAAAACAGTACACATTGGCCTCTGAGGCGCTCACTAACACAGTACACATTGGCCTTTAGGGCACTCACCAACACAGTACACATTGGCCTTTAGGGCGCTCATACACAGTACACATTGGTCTTTTGGACGCTCACCAGCACAGTACACATTGGCCTTTTGGACGGTCACCAACACAGTACACATTGGCCTCTGAGGCACTCACCAGCACAGTACACACTGGCCTTTAGGCCGCTCACCAACACAGTACACATTGGCCTTTAGGGCGCTCACCAACACAGTACACATTGGCCTTTAGGGAGCTCATACACAGTACACATTGGCCTTGGTCGTAGCCTTGACCCAGATGAGTTGTGCTGTTCAGAGGTTGACTCTACAGAAGTCAAATCATTAATCTACCAGTATATCATACCAAATCACAAGAGGTTGGCGGCCAAGCTGGTGGTCTATTGGCATTTTTTCATCGGTTTCCTGGCGGTCAGCTGGGCTGGCGACCACCACCCCATATATGGTATTTTTTCAATGTTCTGGACAGAGGCGGATCAGAAGTGGCATGCTACCGACATCTGGTCACCAATGGTCTGACATCGGCCAATCAGATTCTGCTATCTAAGATGGTGTGTGTCACAGGAAAGAGAACAGAGACAGAGGAAAAGAGAGAAGCAACCAATGTGTCATGCACCACTTTTACACAGGAGCCATCGATCTGATGGACTCACTGATCTCGCTATGTCTCTATCATACAAAGATCAGGTGATGTAAGTGGTATGTTTGCATCTTTTCCCATGTTATAGACGTGACTTGTGTAAATGCATGGCTACTGTACCAAAGACATTGGGAGAGATGTGGTCTATCACAGAGGAGGGAACTCAGCCTAAGAAAGACCAAAGCAGATGTTGCCATTGGAGATGTTCTCTGTTCAGAACACACAGGCAAAGCCAAAAGTGGGGAAGCCAAGTCACGCATGCAGAGTCTCTCTAAAAGCAGCAAAAATGGAGGCTCACTCCCACATTTAGGAAGGGTGACAGGTGTCACTACACTACAAATCCAATGAAGTGCAGTATATGTTGTGTTCATGCACTTCACACCAAAAAGGAACTGCCTGGATAAGTTGAATCAGTGACATGCAGAGCAAAAAAGGACATTTATAACTCAGTAATGTTTTTTTTTTAAACTTGAATCAACCTTGGACACAAAATTCAAGATATAGAATTTAACTCAGAACTTTCCTCAGTGAAATGGATTATGTGATTCACTTAATAATACTTTAGTTATTGTCCTTCTCACCTCATCATACATGTAAAATCAAGTGAGTTGTTTTCAATGAATATAAGGAACCAGTAAGACTCCTACAAGTTTAAACAGTGTCTGTCCATCAAGGATACATTTTAATTACAGTTTATTGGTCCAATAAGTTTGTATAACCAACTGAATTGAGGTTACAAAACTAGCAGTTCATGCAACCATAGCTGCAGAGTAGTGTTAGCATAGTAGTATTTTCTGTGACGCTAAGGATCTCTGATTGTTCTATAAAATTGTTGTAAACTGAATATAGTTGAGTTTAAAAACAAAACAGCAACACATCCTTTTGTCTAAAGACAAATATTGACCAGGACTGGGGTTTGAGCAACACCAGGGACATACCCAAGGGAGACGGGCCACACACACCAGTGATTAACAGGGCAAAAGTGTGAAACAGCTCTGGACAGTAGCTGCTGGTAAACCAAGATAAATATGAATCTTTGTCACCCAAAGTTGTCACAAAGTTCTGACCAAGGTAAGAGGCAGCATCATTTTGGTTTACTTTTTTACATAAAAAAAACATATTTGAGCCTAACTATTCATTTGATGTAAAAAAAAAAATCTATCTTAAAAGTCTATCTTAACCTTTTCAGAAGCACTTGGAAATATGTGATAATATGTGTGTTATGTGTGATGATGTATGTGTAATATGTATGTACTATGTGATGTTATGGTAGATGTCGCATGTGCTATTGCTGGCATTTCACAGAACGTTGTTGATATAGTAACAGCTTGTATTATGAACACCTGTATATCATTTCAGGCATCCCCTCACTCTATGGCAAATGTATAGACAGAATATATCGTTTTCACTGCTCTATTTTCTTTATTTGACCAGGTAGGATGGAAGGAAAGAACCAAACCTATCCAGACAACAGAGATCCAGAGCCTCTGTGTTATCAATCTGTGAATGGCTCCTGTCCAAAGTTCACCTATCCCGTGGTGATTCGTGTGGCCTTATATGTCTTTTTTGGGACCACAGTGCTACTAACGGTGATTGGAAACCTGCTGGTGGTCATTACTGTGGTCCATTTCAAACAGCTCCGTACTCCAACCAACTATCTGATCGTGTCGTTGGCTGTAGCTGACCTGTTTGTGGGAGCTTTTTTGATGCCACCTTGCATGGTGCGTTCTGTGGAAACCTGCTGGTATTTGGGTCATTTTTATTGTAAGGTTCACTCGAGCATTGATGTGATGCTTTGCAACGCATCCATTTTGAACCTGTCTTTCATTGCTGTTGACAGATATTATGCTGTATGTCATCCGCTCAGATACCAAAACACCATTACTCCATCTGTGACCTTGGCTATGATCTTCATCAGCTGGACTGTGCCTGCCCTTGTTGGATTTGGGATGATTTTCCTTGAGCTCAACATTATGGGCTACGAGGAATTTTACTACAGTAATTTCCACTGTGAAGGAGCTTGCATTTTATTTCAGGGTGGACTGTCTGGGGCTTTGTCCTCAATTCTTTCATTTTACATTCCAGGAGTCCTTATAATCTGTATATATGCAAAGATTTACATGATTGCACAGAAACAAGCTCAGTCAATTCAGGACAGTCACAACATGACCAGGAGCTCCGGGAAACAGTCCTCTGTTGCCTCCAAACTGGAGAGAAAGGCCACTAGAACACTTACTATTATAATGGGTGTATTTTTGTCACTCTGGCTACCCTTCTTTGTGTGTAACATAATTGATCCGTTCATTGGATATTCCATACCGCCTTTGATATTTGACCTAGTCGTGTGGATAGGCTATTTGAATTCAACCTGTAACCCCATTGTATATGCCCTGTTTTACAGCTGGTTTAGGAATGCCTTCAAAATGATCTTGTTTGGGAAAGTTTTGGGGCGAAATTCTTCAAATATGAATTTGTTTTTAGAATGATATTTTATCCTGATGTGATATGGCAATCTTGTGGTACCCAAACATATTAGAAGTACAAATACTTTGTAGTATTTGTGTATTTTTTAGGCCTCAGTATAAATTAACAAGATAATTAATAGTCTGCCTTCAGGTACTGAAAAACAAACAAACAAGGATGAACATGTCTTTTTTCGTCCTGAAGGGACAATTTTCGAATATGGATGGCTGGACTCAATACTTCTTCTCTTATGTATAACTGCCAAAGGAATATATTAAAAAGGTTTTTTTTTTCAGGTGCACTGTGACCCTCTCTGATCTCGTAAAGATTTATTATTTGAGCTCCACATGGGTGGTTAATTGGTTTTCTCTCTCCCACCATAGAACTTCCGGTTGTTGTCTTTGTCTTATCTGTGAAAAAGTTATCTGTAAAATGTATCAGTCTAACATTCATGTTTAGTCTTGAACTCATCCTTGTGATGGTCATGATTTTGTTGCAGTCTGAAGTATCTGTACATAGATCAGATGCAGAGCTGCTGAACTAGCGATGTGAATTTTGCAGCAAACCTCTTTCACACTAGCTGACCAATCACAGATCAGCTAGAGGACCTGGTCATTGCTCTGTGGCATACGCACAAGTGGGAAGGATAAAAGATATCCATCTTGGAAGATTTACCGTCCTATTTTCTTATAATGCCCCATTTGGTTTTAGTCTCTTCTGATCTTGCTTACTCTGGCAGGCATAAATTAGGGTAGCAGTGATACCTTTTTGAGTATCGCTTCTTTTAAGGTTGGTTTACTCTCCTACCTCCTTCTATTGTGAAAATGCTTTTTGTCATTGTTCTTTCATATTGAGACTGATTCTTTAATATGTTGTAGTATTTTATATAATAAATTAAGCTTTTTATCATATGAAGTTTGTAGGCCTATACTTTGAAACTCTGTTACGTTAACCTATGTACAATGTCTACCTTTTTTAAGGAATACCACAACCCTGTGATGGCATTGACAAGCAATGTAAACAGCTCCATAGCAGAAGCTCCATACAACATTCCTCTGTGTTATGAATTTGTGAATAACTCCTGTCCTAAGTTCACATATCCAATTGTAATTCGGGTTTCTCTCTATATTTTCTTTGGAATCACAGTTGTGTTAACAGTGATTGGTAACCTGCTGGTCATTGTTACTGTGCTCCATTTCAAACAGCTCCACACTCCTACCAACTACCTGATTCTCTCCCTGGCTGTTGCAGACCTGCTTGTGGGTGGTACTGTGATGCCCCCTAGTGTGATGCGATCAGTTGAGTCATGCTGGTATTTGGGAGCTTTGTTCTGCAAAATCCACAGCGGTACAGATATGATGTGCAGTACAGCATCAATCATAAATCTTACTATGATATCAATTGACAGGTTATTTGCAATAAATCAGCCTCTCCTGTATAAATCAAAGATGACAATACCTACTGTTGTAATTATGATCTCCGTCACCTGGCTTGTGTCAGGTGTGTTTGGCTTTGGGGTAATCTTTCTACAATTTAATGTTTTAGGAATGGAGGAAATGTATGAGACCGTCACCTGTGAAGGTGGTTGTGCTTTGTTATTCAGTTTGCTATCAAGTGCTGTATCATCTGTTTTGTCTTTCTACCTGCCTGGCATTGCGCTGCTAATCATATATCTGAAAATCCTCCTTATTGCACTAAGACAAGAACAAAGGATCCAAACCTTGGCCCTGAATGTCACCAGAAATCTGCAACAAACAAAATGGAGAGGAAAGCTACCAAAACCCTAGCTGTTGTTATGGGAGTGTTTATAACATCATGGATACCATATTTTTTTATGATAACACTTGATCCACACTTTGGTTATGTGATACAGCCATTACTGTATGATATATTTGGATGGGTGGGCTATTTAAATTCCATGATTAATCCTGTGGTATATGCATACTTCTACAGCTGGTTCAGGAGAGCATTTCAAATCATGATGTCAGGTAAAATATTTCAAAAGGACTCTTCTAGAATGTTGTTGTTTTAAAGATATTTAGCACAAGTTTAGCCCACAATGCAAGTTAAGGGATTTTTTTCCCTCCTACGCCAACTATTCTCACCAATATGTGGATTTGTTTCTAGGCTAAAAGATGGTACCAGCAATGCTAAGTTTCAAAGAGCTGTGTTGACGGTCAAGGTAATCAATACAATTTCATAAGGGTTATTCTGACTTGCTTCAGTTTCGCTTGTTGGTGAGGTGCCAATGAACCTGAAAACATTATAAACAGTAGAGGCGACCAAGAGAGCCATCATTCAACCTGCCATGAGATTTAATCATCAATGTGACAGACAGTTGTGCAGTCAGACAGACTGTTGATTTATAACAATGCATTAGATGCCAAAGCTCTTTATTTCTTGTAGATCATTCTGCTGACAGTGATATGCCTCTTGGGTACCAACCCAAAACCACTCGCCATTTTACCACCAAAAGTAACAATATTTACAGTTGTAGCTCTTAAGCTCACCTTGTGGGTGGGTACACATATATACATTTATATGGGAGGGTGAGTGGTAAAGAGAAAGGCCAGAGGAGTAGACTGACAAAGAGAAGCAAAGCCAGGGATAAATGATCTACATGGGGTGGGGAATGCCTAGCCCAGAGGCTGGATTTGACCCGGCAAGAAATAAGTTTTTCTAAAAATAAAGAAAAACTTTTTTTTTTTTTTCCACAAAATTGTAAAATAAAATGTTGACAAATTATAATCGTGGGTGATTACTGGAAGTAGTGATGTTTAAACTTCCTCAGAATACTTAGACACTGTGACACATGTGACACTGAGATTCAAAATGTTATGACTTCCATGTTGAAAGTAATGTATTATAGAAGTGTATAAAAATTGTTGTTGAATATTACGGTAGTTCTCTTGCTAGAGATGCTCTCACATGAAATGTAGCATAATAATCAGTTAACCAGCCTTTGGAACTTCACTATGATTCACGCTCGGTAATTCTGTATTCAGCTCTGCGGTTACAAAAAAAGTCCGGCCCTGAATCAAGTTATAAAAACTGATGTGGCCCTTGGTGTCAAACAGGTTCCCCTCCCCTGATCTATACATTTGCAGGGTCAGCTGTAGAGCATTTAGGGTCTATTATGTGACTCACAACTTCACTATTTGGTAAGGCCCCAAACTCTTTTCTTGACCTCTTGTGAATGTCCCTTTCAGTATATAAAGTATATTAAATCTATTTATTAAAACTTCTTTCTTTCTCTCTAGTCTTGAATTGAACAAGTCCATTGGTGTTATTTGATAAAAGGTTATTTTAGGTCACTTGCAACATTGATGTGACTGACAGCACAACAGGAGACGTTTTTGCCCTTAAGTGCTTCCGATCAGATGATGTCACAGCGTTCACCTGAATCTGTTAAAAGCATAGATTTTGTGTCTTTTAACTATACACTGATGATGGGCTTGTGGCAAAACATGTGTGTTGTTTGTGGACATAGTCCAATAAACCAGTGTTATAAAAGGCAGCACTGTTTCATGGGTTTAATTCATGATTTGGTTTTCACTTGCACCCAAAGAAACTTTTTTTGTCGTATGAGTTGAACATGCCTGTTCTTATTATCTTCTTAACATCCAACCCCCAATCATCCATGTGTGTGTGTTAGAGTGCCACGTAATGACAGACAAAAATGAAAAAGTAATTTTGAATAAACTCCCCCACCCCAACCAACACGCCCAGCATGCTGAGCACCCCAGCCGTCAAAATTTTAGTGGCACACAGTGGTCTCAAGGAGATGCATCCAACGAGCCCAGTAGCGGATTTAGGCATGGGCAAACAGGGCAGCCGCCCGGGGTGCCATTTCGTAGGGGGCAGCATGAGCACTTAAAAAAAAAACAAAAAAAAAAAACTATCTCTGAATATCTATCATACCACTGTGTGCAGTTGGTACATTGGCGCCCCCTAACTGTAGGCATCATACAGTTTTTTGTGCAATTAATTTGATAATTGATGATAAATTCCTCAGACTTGGCTGACAGGGTAACTGGCTGACACAGTGTCATAGTTTCTTTTAGTTTCTTTTAAAGTTTCTTTTAGTTTTGTTCTGCTGTGAGGCAATACAGGCATCTTGCAAGTGTTGTAAATTCATGATGAGGCCAAGAAAGCCATCAGCCCATAATCAATCAGTTCAAAGTGATCAAAGTGACTATGAAGAAGGCCCTTTAATAATAATAATAATAATAATAATAATAATAATAACTAGATGTACCGCATAGCGATACATGGTATGACCGCCGCAATGTATTGAAATGTAAGAACTGTTGGCATGACAAGTGTGTGGTAGAGCAGTGTTGTGAGGTGGGAATTAGATTGGAAATTATGTCTTGGAAGTGGGTATGGATGTGTTTTTTGAATGAATGAGATTGTGTGTGATTTTGTAGTGTGTAGGAGTGATTTATGAAAGGGTAGGTGTTGTCATAGTATGTATGTAGCCTACATGTGTTAATTTGAACTCTTGCCACTTGGTGTTTGTGTAGAGATGGTAGTCATAAGATTGTCTTGTATGGAGTATTATATAAAAAAAAAAAAAAAAATATATATATATATATATATATATAGGTCTTTTGACACCTATATATGGCGATAAACAGCGCCCCCTATGACGAAATGTCACAAAATTTAGTACACATGACAAGAAAGCTGTTTAGAGATGGCATGTCAACTTTGACCAAATTTGAGCAATTAAAAGCCAAGATATCTACTTTTGAAAATTTTTAAGCTACGTGTTCAATGTTCATTGACGTGTAACTTCGAAACAATTTATCTCAAGATAAATCCTTTGATTTTTTTTTGTTAGCATTGTCTGCAGATGACGTATACCAAATTTGGTGAGATTCTCATTAATGGCCTATGACGTGTTCGTTGAGTCTCCCAGTCCATGCGTGAGGTCAATAGATTCACGAAAAAAAAAAATGTAACATACATCTAATAAAAAAATGACATCACAATACAGCGATGACAAATTTATGATGTTGTTTCAAGTCTTGTGTATCAGACATATTGTGCAGTCACTTCTCGTCCAAATATGCACTCAATCATTTTGCATTTACCCTTATCACTAGGTGGCGCTATGCTTCACGTGAGCGTTTATGGGCTGGGTTGATACGTCTCTGTAACACCAACATACTAACACAAAATCGTTATCTTGGGCAAAAATGTTAATGAGTTATTTAACAAAAACTGTTTTTTGACACCTAGCTTCGGCGATAAACAGCGCCCCCTATGACGAAATGTCACAAAATTTAGTACACATGACAAAAAAGCTGTTTAGAGATGGCATGCCAAGTTTGACCAAATTTGAGCAATTAAAAGCCAAGATATGTACTTTTAAAGAATTTTAAGCTACGTGTTCAATGTTCATTGACGTGTAACTTCGAAACAATTTATCTCAAGATAAATCTTTGATAACTTTTTGTCAGCATTGTCTGTAGATGACGTATACCAAATTTGGTGAGATTCACATTAACGGCCTATGACAAGTTCGTTCAGATTCGTTTTCGCAATGTTCAAATTTCATGTAAATTGTTTTCGTTGGAAGTGGGCGTCGACCAGTGTTTTCCATGCGTGAGGTTCAATAGATTTCACGATAAAAAAAACATGTTGTAAACATTAGCATTCTCTAGATAATAGGCAAAATGACATTTTCTACAATTACAGCGCCCCCTATGGACCAAATTTTATGGCATGTGCTGTGGTTTCAGAGGTCTTTGTGGTGATCGTGCATGACATATTTCGTGCAGTTCCCACCTTCTCGGTCCAAGATATTGGCAACTCAAAATCCCAATTTTTGCATTTACCCTTATCATTAGGTGGCGCTATGCTTCACGTGAGCGTTTATGGACTGGGTCGATACGTCTCTGTAACACCAACATACTACCGCAAAATCGTTATCATGGGCAAAAATGTTTACGAGTTATTTAACAAAAACTGTTTTTTGACACCTAGCTTCGGCGATAAACAGCGCCCCCTATGACGAAATGTCACAAAATTTAGTACACATGACAAAAAAGCTGTTTAGAGATGGCATGCCAAGTTTGACCAAATTTGAGCAATTAAAAGCCAAGATATGTACTTTTAAAGAATTTTAAGCTACGTGTTCAATGTTCATTGACGTGTAACTTCGAAACAATTTATCTCAAGATAAATCCTTTGATAACTTTTTGTCAGCATTGTCTGTAGATGACGTATACCAAATTTGGTGAGATTCACATTAACGGCCTATGACGAGTTCGTTCAGATTCGTTTTCGCAATGTTCAAATTTCATGTAAATTGTTTTCGTTGGAAGTGGGCGTCGACCAGTGTTTTCCATGCGTGAGGTTCAATAGATTTCACGATAAAAAAAAAAAATGTCGTAAACATTAGCATTCTCTAGATAATAGGCAAAATGACATTTTCTACAATTACAGCGCCCCCTATGGACCAAATTTTATGGCATGTGCTGTGGTTTCAGAGGTCTTTGTGGTGATCGTGCATGACATATTTCGTGCAGTTCCCACCTTCTCGGCCCAAGATATTGGCAACTCAAAATCCCAATTTTTGCATTTACCCTAATCACTAGGTGGCGCTTTGCTTCACGTGAGCGTTTATGGGCTGGGTCGATACGTCTCTGTAACACCAACATACTAACACAAAATCGTTATCTTGGGCAAAAATGTTAACGAGTTATTTAACAAAAACTGGTTTTTGACACCTAGCTTCGGCGATAAACAGCGCCCCCTATGACGAAATGTCACAAAATTTAGTACACATGACAAAAAAGCTGTTTAGAGATGGCATGCCAAGTTTGACCAAATTTGAGCAATTAAAAGCCAAGATATGTACTTTTAAAAAATTTTAAGCTACGTGTTCAATGTTCATTGACGTGTAACTTCGAAACAATTTATCTCAAGATAAATCCTTTGATAACTTTTTGTCAGCATTGTCTGTAGATGACGTATACCAAATTTCGTGAGATTCACATTAACGGCCTATGACGAGTTCGTTCATATTCGTTTTGGCAATGTTAAAATTTCACGTAAACGTTTTCGTTGGAAGTGGGCGTCGACCAGTGTTTTCAATGCGTGAGGGTCAGTAGTTTTCACAATAAAAAGAAAATTGCTGTAAACATTAGCATTCTCTAGATAATAGGCAAAATGACATTTTCTGCAATTACAGCGCCCCCTATGGTCCAAATTTCATGGCTTGTACTGTGGTTTTAGAAGTCTTTAGGGTGATCGTGCATGACATATTTTGCGCAGTTCCCAGCTTCTCGGTCCAAGATATTGCCAACTCAAAATCCCAATTTTTGCATTTACCCATATCAGTAGGTGGCGCTATGCTTCAAGTGAGTGTTTATGGGCTGGGTCGATACGTCTCTGTAACACGACATATTACAAAATTTCGTGTTGTTGGGTGAAAGGTTCATCAAGTTATTCAGCGAAAACTTTTGCCGGTCTCCCTCTTTGACGGACACTGCACAGTGGGGGGGGGCTTGGGGCCAAAAGCTCATCTCTGTAACACCAACATACTAACACAAAATCGTATCATGGGCAAAAATGTTAACGAGTTATTTAACAAAAACTGTTTTTTGACACCTAGCTTCGGCAATAAACAGCGCCCCCTATGACGAAATGTCACAAAATTTAGTACACATGACAAAAAAGCTGTTTAGAGATGGCATGCCAAGTTTGACCAAATTTGAGCAATTAAAAGCCAAGATATGTACTTTTAAAGAATTTTAAGCTACGTGTTCAATGTTCATTGACGTGTAACTTCGAAACAATTTATCTCAAGATAAATCCTTTGATAACTTTTTGTCAGCATTGTCTGTAGATGACGTATACCAAATTTGGTGAGATTCACATTAACGGCCTATGACGAGTTCGTTCAGATTCGTTTTCGCAATGTTCAAATTTCATGTAAATTGTTTTCGTT
The DNA here is from genome assembly GCA_015244755.2 of Tenualosa ilisha. Taxonomy (NCBI): domain Eukaryota; kingdom Metazoa; phylum Chordata; class Actinopteri; order Clupeiformes; family Clupeidae; genus Tenualosa; species Tenualosa ilisha. The sequence goes on along the minus strand of PYXC01001400.1, from coordinate 718,974 downwards.
GGAAGTGGGCGTCGACCAGTGTTTTCCATGCGTGCGGTTCAATAGATTTCACGATAAAAAAAAAAATGTTGTAAACATTAGCATTCTCTAGATAATAGGCAAAATGACATTTTCTACAATTACAGCGCCCCCTATGGACCAAATTTTATGGCATGTGCTGTGGTTTCAGAGGTCTTTGTGGTGATCGTGCATGACATATTTTGCGCAGTTCCCAGCTTCTCGGTCCAAAATATTGCCAACTCAAAATCCCAATTTTTGCATTTACCCATATCAGTAGGTGGCGCTATGCTTCAAGTGAGTGTTTATGGGCTGGGTCGATACGTCTCTGTAACACCGACATATTACAAAAATTTCGTGTTGTTGGGTGAAAGGTTCATCGAGTTATTCAGCGAAAACTTTTGCCGTCTCCCCCTCTTTGACGGACACTGGCACAGTGGGGGGGGGGCTTTGGGGGCCAAAAGCTCATATTCGCTCACAAACTTCTAGGGCTACATGCCTACAAACATTCATCTCCCCCTGAGTTTCAGTGTCCCGGGAATCGTTGACGGAAAATCGGTGAAAAAAAAAAAAAAAAGGGAAAAAACGTGCAGCAACACCAATATGACCGCTTTTGCTAGCTTCGCTAGCGGCGGTCATAATAACAACAACAACAACAACAACAATAATAATAATAATAATAATGTGTAACATAAATATATGTATAATGTATCATGCAATGGAGACCTGAAGTCATTAAGAAAATCCTTGATTGGTCCAGAATGATCCTATGAGGAGAGATTTGTCCTCATTCCTTGAGTATAAATACAGACCCTGGCAAGGGGACACACTCACCCTTCTCAGCCTTCCCACACTGCTCTCAAAGGTGAGGCTGAGAGAGACTGAGTCAACACTCTGTCAAAGGTAAGAATGACCAGCATAGATGCTGATCAAATTATGTGATAAATCACAATTTAAAAAAATCTAAAAATGTTTTGAAATTGAATTTGCCTAGTCTTTCCTTTCATATTTCTTTCTATTTTTTTTATCAATGCACAATTAAGTGGTTTAATCTGGGGGACTGTCTAACTTTACACTGTCCAAATGCCGCTAAATTAAATAATCAGAATTCTTTTTTTTTCTTCCCTGAAAAGATTGATGAAAAATGGATGCCTCTGTAGTTCCAAGTGTGCAATTCTGCTATGAGGGACTGAATGGATCCTGCACCCGGACAACTTACCCTTTAGGCCTTCGCTTACCTCTTTACCTTCTCTTTACCTCAACTGTCATTTTAACAGTGGGGGGAAATCTCCTTGTAATGATTACTATTGTTCTTTGTGTGCAAATGCAAACTCCCACCAATTTCCTTGTTTTCTCCATGGCTGTGGCTGACTTGCTGTTGGGTTTAACCGTCATGCCTCCAACCATGATCGAATCTTTGGAAAAATGTTGGTACTTTGGCAACTTTCTGTGTAAATTTCATGCAAGTGTTGACATCACCCTTTGTAATGTGTCAGTTTTACATCTCATGTGTATATCCATTGATCGTTTTTATGCAGTGAGTCAACCCCTTTTGTATCAAAACAAAATGTCAACACGTGCAGTGTTTACAATGATCTCTGCCTGCTGGGTTTTCGCTGCAACCTTTGGATTTGCGGTGGTATTTTACCCTGCTGAAAAAAAGCACCATATTGAAAATGTTTTTGAAAATTGTATAGGGGAATGCTCCGCCTTACATGAAAAAGAAATAGGAGCCTCATACTTTTTTGTTTTTTATTTCATCCCACTGACTGTAATGTCAAGCATCTACCTTAGGATTTTTGTCATTGCAATACGACACACTAACATTATTCACAGCGTCAACAAGCAAGTCCAAACTGACAAAAAGAATGTGACAAAAATAGATTATAAGGCCACAGCAACACTTGGAATCATCATTGGTGTGTTTGTGTGTTGCTGGACTCCATTTTTTATATGCAATATCATAGATCCAGTGGTAGGCCATTCCATACCTATACTTTTATATGAGATTTTAATGTGGTTTGCTTACCTAAATTCTATGTTTAATCCTATCATCTATGCCTTTTTCCATACTTGGTTTAGAAACCAGTTTCAAATTCTAATAAAAAGCCTATTCTAAAATGGCTGATACCTGCCCTCATGCAGAATGCTGTGTGCTATATTCATCTCATTGCTTTTTCTTTAACTGTGCTGCTAATGTTAGCTGCTAATGTTAGCCTCTCAGGACTCTCTGATATAAAATTTGATTAGGGTGATTTAACAATTAGGCATTTTAAAATGTTTAAAATATGCTGTAAAATATTCTGTATTTTCTGTACACACTATGGTCATATTTTACATACATTGCATTTCTTCTGTGAAGACAACTTCTTCTGTCTCCAGAGTCAAGTTGTTAGTTGTTTTTTTAACCTTTGGAATCCACTTTCTCCTTCTGTGACATGTCTCCATTCTTGTAGGTCGAATGCACTTTACAAAATAAACCAGGTTAATGTGAAGAACAATCTTTTTAACTGATTCTCTGTAATGTTATTTTATGTGGTCATGATTGTCATATTTTGAGGGGCTTTTTGCCTTTATTTTGATAGGACAGTAGAGAGTGACAGGAAAAGAGTGGGAGAGAGATGGGCAAGGATCAGGAAATGACCTCAGGTCAGATGCAGGTCCCCAGGTTTATGGTATGACACCTTAGCCCACTCAGCCTCACGCTTGCCATATTTAACTGTATTTAATTTAAAGTGACTTACTTCAGATTTTATTATGTGAGCACTGGCATGCATCACGCTGTGCAGGGGTTTTAATTCTGGCAAAGCCCTACTCATTCTCAGCAGGCATGGCCAGTATTTCCAAGCAACATCACTGGCCAAATATCACATGTGGCACCTCTTTGGTAATAAGCAAATATCTCCCCCTATACACTTCAATTCAATTCCATTCAATTTATACAGTGTCTTTTACAATAGTAGTAGTATTACAGTAGTACAATAGCGCTTTACAGCAAGGAGCACCCAAGAGCAACAGGGGCAAGGAAAAACTCTCTTATGTTAGTTAGTCTAGCAAGAAACCTTGGGCAGATCCACAACTCAAGGGGCTCATCCAACTCCCAGGTGTCATGCAGGAAATGTACAATCAGTAGTAACCATGATTGACTACAAGTTGTCCATGGTTTTAGCTAAGTATCATAATAGTTCCAAAATATTGTCCCATAACATTACATGGTAGTCAATTCATATGGGGTTTTCAAGAATTATAGCTGGACAGCGTAGTAGAAGCCAGACATAGTATTAAAGTCAAGGAATGAGATTGGACATGGGGGTAACAATAAAGGTCCACTTTGACAGAGCCATTGTGAGGGGGGGTCAGTCACAAGGCCTCAGGGAAGAAGAGTCGGTCCTGGCATCTAGGAAGGGCCTCTAAAATAGTAGTGTTAGAGATAGTGTTGGTTCTTGTAGTGTTGGTTGCAGTCCGCTCAGGAGGGGAAGGTGACAGGAGTCCACCTGAGAGAGGCAGGGATGACACTCAGCATAGATGATTGTGGTGTAGATGGACAGAGAAAGCAAAAGAGTTAGTCCAGGCTCACGCTTCACTGATCATGTGTCATATGTGCATAATATACATATAAATATGAATACAAAATATAAATATACATGAGAGGTTTGTGGTGGCACTGGGCTATAGCAGCATGAGGTATGGTGCATGGAAGCCCAACGCTACTGCAGAGATGGTCAGTGGTCGCCATGCCTTGCAACTGGGGGACAACAGCAGAGGCAGTCCCTGATACGGGTGTTACTACACCCAGAGAACAGTTTGTGTTGAGGGTTACCTCAGATCTCTGCGAAAGCAGCAGAGCTTGCAATTTCCATCCACAGACACTGCCAGCATGGCACTTATGAGAGACCAACTTGAATTATTATCAAAAGTTAGTGTTCAGAGTAACAATATGGATGTCTTGAAATATAAGATAACATAGATATTGCAGGGCTTGGAACTGAAGGGTTGCCTGTTCGATCCCCAACCAGTGGACAACAGCAGAAGTGCCTTGAGCAAGGCACCTAACCCCTCCCTGCCCTGGGTTAGTGTGTACTTCACCTCACTGTGTGTTTCACTATGTGCTGTGTCTTTCACTAATTCACCTCACTGTGTGTTCCACTATGTGCTATGTCTCTCACTTATTCACCTCACTGTGTGTTCCACTATGTATGTGTCTTTCACTAATTCACGACTGGGACAAATACAGAAACCAAATTCCTTGTGTGTGTAAAATTCACAATGAGACTGATTCTATATTCTTATAAAAAGCACGATTGATTTCGCACACACTAATTAGTTATAATAATGCTTTACTTGTTTATAATATATAACATAATACAGGGTTCATAAAGAGACTTTGGTGGCACAGCCCGTGCAGTCAGCTGTCACAGCCATGAGGACCCTACAGGGCGCAATAGAAAGTGATCCTTAGGGTTTGTTTACACATATCTATATCATTATAATGAACAGATATTTTTTATCTGTTTCGGCCTTTTGTTTACATATAAACGTTGGATTCTGTGGATGCATGTAAACACTAGAAAAGAAAGGGATAAAAACGTATCCATTTATAAAAATATCTACATATGTGTAAACAAGGCCTTAGATTTCCACATTGTCTACACTTCAGCAAAAACACTTTCCATCACTGCTTATTGTAAACACATATTGTATAATTTCTGTTCATGACCAGACATCATAGTAATAGTCAATTTGGTTGTTTCTCTATTAATTTTGCCCCGTCAAGGTAATAGGCAAATGCCTTTTGTTTGGCCTAATGGAGTCCATGGTGGTCTAGGTTACTTTGTGTTTTCCGACAGATGCATGGTTAGGTTTGGGGGGGGGGGGGGGGGGGGCAGATATTAACAACCTGACACATCCACTGGATAGAAGGTCATGAAATCAAGCGAAAGTGCGAATTAGTAGCCGGTTGGACCAGACTCTTTCACATAGCTGTCAGATAGAGTCTGTACACTCTTCTACACTCTTCTGCCTCAATTTGTGTTCGCTGATCGGATGATAAAAAATTAAGTTGAGGAACCCAAAGCATTTGAAGAGTACCCAGACTGACAAAATAGCATAAACAAAGTACATTCAAATACAACTTTGAAAATGATGCGGGTAATATATTAACCAATATAACATCGACATTTTCTGTACAAAGATTTCATTTTGTTTATGTCCTAAAAAGTCTATATTAAACTACTTGTTACATCTAGTTTAGGTAACCAGGGGCTGTGCTGGTTTGTAGTTATACTGAGGTTCAACTGGCACACATATGATGGCATATAGGAGGGCAGCTTATAACATTAGTTTGGCTGTGTGACCTTCACCTGTTATAAATAAAATCCTATTAATGTGTGTTCAAAAAAACTCCCAAAAGACATTGCAAACATAAATAGATGGTTGTCTTCTTGTTTAATCTCTTTTCTCTCTATTCTTAATTTTAAGTTTTTCTCAGGTTTATTCTTAATTGTGTTTTACTCAAGTGTGTTACCAGTTGCTTACATTACACCCTCCAAATCTCAGGCCCACTCATCTGTATGCTTGAAGATAGTTGGCTAAAAGACACTGTCAGAGAAACTCCCACAAAAGAGAAAAGTATATAAAAGCCTGTCACTTTGTAAGACTAGAGCGATACTCTCTGGCAAACAACCAAAGACTGTCCCTTGTCTCCGTAACAGAAGACAGAACAAAATGGACAAAGAAAATTCTTCTGATCAATATTGTTATCCATTACTGAATGGTTCTTGCCTGAAAAGCAGTTACAATCAGGCATCGCAGGTAGTTTTATATGTCATGTTTTGGACCAGCATGGTGGTCACTATTTTGGGTAACCTGGTTGTTATTATTTCCATAATGCACTTCAAACAGCTGCACACACCGACAAACTTGCTGGTGATGTCTCTAGCCCTCGCAGACTTGCTTCTGGGCTTCACTGTGATGCCATTCAGTATAGTGCGATTTGTGGCTGGCTGCTGGTACTATGGTGACGCTTTCTGCTTACTGCATTCCAGCTTTGACATGTTTCTCACCTCTGCCTCAATTTTTCACTTGATATTCATTGCCATTGATCGATACCAGGCTCTGTGTAATCCTCTGCTATATTATAAGACAGTAACAATACCTGTGGCTTGGCTCATGATAGCTGTAAGCTGGGGCACTGCTGCTGCTTATTCCTACAGTCTCCTCTACACCAGGGCAAATGTCCAAGGGCTAGACGACTTCCTGAAGTCCATATACTGTATAGGTAGCTGTAACCTTCTGTTCAATGCACTATGGGGAGCATTAGATACATTAATAGCATTTTTCTTGCCTTGCTCTGTAATGGTGGGTTTGTATGCAAAAATATTCTCGGTTGCCAGAGGTCACATTAAAAAGATTGAAGATGTCAACCGAGGTCTTAATCTAAATAATGAACATTCAAACAGGCCCTCGCACAGCTCGGAACGAAAAGCAGCAAAAACTCTCGGGATTGTTGTTGGTGCTTTTATTTTTTGTTGGATGCCTTTCTTTGTCAATTCAATTATTGATCCTTACACTAATTTTTCCACTCCACCTATACTTTTTGAGATATTTACCTGGCTGGGATATTTTAATTCTACTTTAAATCCAATAATATATGGGCTCTTCTACCCATGGTTCAGAAAATCCCTTTACCTAATTGTTACCTTTCAAATATTTAAAACACACTCATCTGACATGAATATATTAAATTCTTAGAACTTTATTTCAAGGTTCAGTTAAGCATGTACAATTATTGACTGGTTTTATACAAAAAATGCATTTTGACTTGAATTGTCTGTACATTTTTCTGGAATAGAAAAGAGTAATATGTTTTCAACTGGGTTTCATAGGCTCTATGTTTTCCAAATAGGAAAGACGTTTTTAAAACACTGAAGGCTAAAGACACTTCCTGTTACAGCAGAATGGAAGGAGTTCTTTCTTTGTTTCTGTGATTATTTCCAATATAATCTCTGTGTAATTCTATCAGTGTTTTTAACATCCAGTGTATTACATGTCAACATAGACTGAATTGTGTCTATAAGGCCTTTTTCTATTTCACTTTACGTACTGTGGAGTTTGATTTTAAATAACAATCAGCATGTCTTGCTCAGAAATGTGTCCTAAGAACAATATTTCATTAATGCATGGTCACTTTCTTGTTTAGCCTACATACTATGTAATAAGCCTACATGGTTGCGGACTTTGTAAATGCAGATGGGGCCTGTTTTACAGTAGGCCTAGGCTACACCTTTGTAAACTGTTGAAAAGTTGAGGGGGCTAAATTAATTGAAGTGCATGTGTGTACTAGTTATGCTGCTTTCACACTCACAGTAATTGCTGACAGAATTAGGTTAATAGCTTAATATTAAATTAGCAGATGATGTAGACTAATGGGCCAAAAGTTTGACATATTTGTCAGTGTTCATGGGCCTGGTCTAAAACCTCTGTTCTTCTGTCTAGTTTTACATGTGATTCAAATTTTACACAAGCTAAGCCTAACATAAAACAACATTTACCACCTTGGCACAGTTCTGAGTATGGCTACTGTGGGAGATATGAATTTACCTGGAAATAAAACCTAAGCATTCAGGCACCTCTCTATTTATATGTACCCAACACCACTCTGAGAGAGTTTTCTTTGCCTAGGCTTACCCATAGCGCTGCGTGTGGGGCGTCAAAACAGAGCCCATCTGAACATTCACGGGAGGAGGCTACTTTAACAGCCTTCCTATGCAGCTGTGTAGCGTCAAGTCTGAGGAAATGTTTTGGCCGCGCACGCACCCATCTGATCATGTGACACAGAAATGAGTCAAAGATCAGGAAGCCAGCGCAGAAACTGACTTGTTTAAGCGTTTTAAGGTAAATATTCTATATTGCAAGCAGATGTATTAACTAGTATTAACGAGACTGTGTCAATGTATCTAAGTTTTATCACTACGTACACGAATCATCACTTGGTGAATCAAAACAGAACAATTTTATGCGCTCGCAATGTCCCGAAAAACAGCTGTCGACTGTAAGTAGCTACTGTCGACTGTAAGCAGTAATTACTAGTCTATACGTTCGACAAACCATGAAATAAATTGTATGTGTTTCGAGCTAATATCTACATTGTTTGTTGTAAAGACATTTTAACGTAGGTATACTTATTTAGTTATGGGGTAACGAAGGGATTTCCGCATGGGCTATTTCTAACCAAGGACGTCTCTCAGAGAGCAGGTGTTGAGATTGTATGTAATGCTATTGGGCATATCTGCTGTTAAAAGTTAATCGAATGAGGTACAAGGAGGGCAAAGCCATTTGATCTCACTATAAAAGACACATGTAGTCTGGCTATGTTCTCGGCCCACAACAGACTGCAGCAGAAACCCTGTATCCGTCTAACGTTAACCCTAAACTATGAACCTCTTAAGATTTCAATAATCAACCAATCAGCGCTACAGGGTGTAGGGGGAATGATGGGGTTTAGCCAGTGACATTGTGGGCGCTCCATTATGTTTTTTTTTTTTTTTTTTTTTTTATCGAATTTTCTTTGTGTGTTAAAGAATGAAAAATAAAACATAAAAACAATGAGAACCTTAAGGAGTACTGTCACTTGGTTGGTTATTTGTTTTTACAGAAAAATGTATGCCTAGTTGTTCTGCAACAGCTCCTGTCTCCTGGCCAGATATAATATTTTGCATTGCATTTTTTCCTCAGAGTAGCTCAATGCTTTACCATGGATTATCAACGTGGAGTGCCCAAGGACCCAAACCAACTTGCACAAACCATCAGTTCAAATATACAAAAGATTACTCAGCAAAGTAAGTGCTCACCAATGCATTGAGACTTAAAGGTGCCTTATGGCTTTTCCTGGGTAAAAAAACAAAACAAAAAAAACATCCAAAAATGTGTTGTCCAGATATCCTCTCAAGTTAGCATGCAAACTAAATAGTGCTACATTAAACTAAATACTTTTTGTTGTTGTGAGTCGTCTTTTAACATTTTTTTATACCCAGCAACAATAAAAATCCCTTTCTTTGTATGACCTTGCAAATCTATGTTAAAAAATGTTTCACAACCAAGTACTCCATGAGAACACTAGATAGCAGCTTTAAACTTCCTCAAGGTCAGTGCTCCTTGAGCACTGCCCCCCCTCGCCAGGGGTGGGTGGTGTTACAAGTTTTCAGTGTCCAATCTTAAGTTGCTTTAGTCAGTCTTTTACTGAACTCAAAACAATTAAAAGTAGAGATGTGACCCAGAATAGGTTAAGCATGTAAGACATTCTGATTTCAATACTCTCACGTTTGAAAAATAAACATTAAACAAATATTTTCTTCAAGCTCATGTACATAACTTTTTACATTTGTGTGTTTGGGTGCATGTTTGTTTTATTTCTATCTGTCTGTGTTTGTGCCAGCATCTGAGATCCAGAGGATTGTCAGCCAGCTAGGGACTCAACAGGACACCACTGAACTGAGACAAACATTGTGAGTGTCAAACATACACAAAACATTTGTCCTGTCAGTTTCATTTTTTCTATTCACACTATTCATTTTTCATTCTTACTCAGCTTCCTTCTTTTAGCCTGCTCTCTGTAATATTAAACTTGTCAGGAAGTATATCCCATGTTCAGTATGCCTCATGTCCCAGAGATAGGACTAGATAACTTGCACGGTTTCTCAGTCCTCTGCATATTGAGTCAATGCTTTGTATGTTTGAACATAGCAAATGTTCAACAATAGTAGGTAAAGTTTGCTTGACTATGGTTTTACTGTTGACTTAATCCTGTACCACTGACATTGGATGAAAGTGTAGGCTTATTAACAAAGAGGACACTGTCTCACTTTGACTTTGCATTGCATTGGTGGCGCAGACAACAAAAGCAACAAAATGTCAACAATCTCGCCAAAGAAACGGATAAGGTGATGAAAGAATTCGGATCCTTGCCAGTAACAACAGACCAGGTAAAGTACTTGCCCTGTCTTGATATTAACAATCATAAGGTTGTTTTGTCACAAATTATTTAGGTTTCTCTTCCTGTGGGATGGGGTGGAAATAAGTCATTTTTCATTATGACAATGATGAAGGGAACCGACAGTTCAACTTCCTTATTTTTGTTCATTATTCATTTGTATGTTGTTAACTGAGCAGCTATGTCCAAACACCATTTTTGGTCTCTGACAACCGGATAGTCTCTCACTTTATAGTGTTTTCCAAAGCTGAGTCATGCAAGTAACACTGGTTGTTCTTGTTTGGAAAAAATATAATTTTAATTATAATTTTATTCATTCATGTATGCCCTACTGTGCCCTAAACAACTGTGCCTTTAGTTAATAATAAGACGTAATGCCAAAGAGAAACTGCTGATAAATTTGATCAACCTAGAAAGTAACAACTAACGAGGTTACATTTACATAAAGTACTTCTCCATTTTCTAAACAGGAGTATACTGAAAGAATACTCCTGTGTGTGTGTGTGTGTGTGTGTGTGTATGTGTGTGTTTGGGAAGGGGGGAAGGGGGGCATCAAGACCCCTCACAGTTACAGCTGACAAACAAAGGCCTTTGATTCCTTTTTTTTTCAAGTTTTTCAGGTTTTTCCACTGGAAAGCTGGTATTCACATGATGTATAGAAATGATGTCTTATTGTCTCCATCTAGAGGTCGACTGTAGTATCACACATAGGAAGGACCTAGATTTGGAAGACTTTATATTACTCCTGTTTTATATGCACAATAATGCCATTTGAAAATAAGATTGATATCTATTACAAGCGAGATGCATATTGAAAAGAAAGACACTAGACACTAAAGTACTGGGCAGTATTGTTATGGCTGTTATGGTTTTTAAAGAGATCCTGGCTAGTAAGGCATGTTGGCCATATAAGATCAACCTTGGAGTCAGCTACATAACTGTGATTTTAAAACACTCAAAATGTTTTTGATGTACTTAAAAGTTTAGAAAATTCTTTAATTCGTTGGCTGCCATTATCTTTGTCATACGCATAAATGTGCCTCAAAAAGTGTCACATAGTTTAATAGTGTAAAGGTGGTACGTGGTATCACATAGGCTCCAAGCCACTTGGCATTCTTACATTGATTTGCATTATATTTACATACAACCTCACATGATACAACATGGTGTTGTACCAAGTGATTAAACTCAGCACTAGTTAATTTGCGTGCTAACTTGAGTACATATCTGGACAACTTGAAGCCCAGGTCTTTTGGTTGCATGTCAAAACACATATTTTTTCACATTCTGTTGCTATTGCTACATATAACCATGGGGAGGTGGTAGTGTAGTTAGGTTGTGTAGTGGTTAAGGAACCTGGCTAACATGGTAGTGGCCTGTAAATTGTGGGCTTGAATGGGCTGCCACCATTGTGTCCCTGAGCAAAACACTTAACCCTAAGTTGCTCTAGGGGAGACGGGCCCTGAACTAATTTATAGTTAACAAATGTAAGGCACTTTGGATAAAAGCGTAAATGGATAAATGTAAAAATGTAAAGGATATTTATTTATTTATTTATTTATTTGTATATTGTATCTTCTCGTCTAAGCGCCAGAGAAAGATCCAGAAAGACCGTCTTGTCAGTGATTTCTCCAATGCACTGGCACTTTTCCAAAGGACGCAGAGGGAGGCCGCACAGAAAGAGAAGGAGTTTGTTGCCAGAGTTCGTGCCAGCTCCAGAGTATCGGCAAGTTTTAGGTCTACTCTTCTAAGGCTATGAATCTATTGATGCTAAACCTCAGATTTCAAGTCAGATTTCAAGTCAGATTTCCTCACTGTCAAGTTTTAACTTTCCCTACATCATGTTGTATTTCCTTATCACTATGGCAACATATTGTGCAAGCGAAGGTGCATGTGAAGTGTCTTCTGTCTTCTTTGTTTCATTTCAGGGTGGTGCCATAGATGATTTTGGAGGAGGCACTAATCCCTTTGGAAGGTTAGGGGCACTGTTACTTTTGTTTGGCCTTATTTGAAAAGATGGTAACCATTTGGCAAGTGATCAGAAGTACTAGAGATATCTGTACTAAAACAAAAGCAGCAGTCGATGCAACTTCTTAGACAGACTGTATCCTTTAAACAGACCCTATTGTAGTTTGGTCATTCTAAGGCAGAACAGTAGCTGTTCACATTTAGGCCCATTTCAGTGAAATACCTATGATTAATTAACCCCAATCAATTTGTTCTGTCATCAGTGATAGACAAACCCAGATCCAGGCCGAGGAGGACGCCATTACTGAGGACGACTTGTATCTCATCCAGGAGAGAGAGCAGGCCATACAGCAGCTAGAGGTGAGCCACTGAGCTGAGGACTTGAGCACAGAGGAAACCCCAGCAGGCACAACTTCAGATCCTGTGCTTGGTCCTCTAGGTCAAGATTTTGTCATGAGTTTTCAACAGATTAATTTTATGGACTTCTGTTTATTATTGCCAATTGTGCATGATGAATTGGCCACGGAAAAACAAGTGCATAAGAATAAGTAGGCTATATGAAAGGAGACAAATAAACACCATTGCTTGCATTTACATTACATTTGTGCATTTAGCAGATGAGAAGAGGATTAACGATCAAGCTACACACAGTTAGAAACCTTACTAAGAGAGCAACTTGCTAACAGGAATTTGGCAGGAGATGAAAGTGCAGGAGTGTGATAAAAGTGCAGTAGAGAGTGAGAGGGGTGTGCATTGTAAGTGCATTCCAGGTAGTTAGGCCAAGAAATACTCTTGGAAGAGCTGGGTCTTTAAGAATTTCTTGAAGGTGGAAAGGGAATCCGTTACTCTAGTAGCACTTGGAAGGTCATTCCACCAGAGTGGAACTACAGATGAGAATACTCTGGATTGACCTGGGCGAGGTGTTGGTCGTGCTAGACGACGTTCCTTGGAGGAAAGGAGTAATAGGGCTTTAAGAGGGAATATGAGAGCAGATCCATAGACCAACATTAGTGCTTTGAATCTGATATGAGCAGTTAAGGCCACTGGAGTTCAGTGAACAGAGATGTGATGCGCTCTTTTTGGCTGGTTGAAAACCAGATGTGCAGCTGCATTCTGGATCATCTGTAGCAGTCTCACAGCACAGGCTGGAAGACTTGTGGGCACTGCAGTAGTCAAGGCGAGAGATTACCAAAGTCTGCTACAGGAGCTGTATTGCATGTTGGGTTAGGTATGGCCTGATCTCCCTTATGTTAAATAGAGAACAGTGAAAAGACCGAGCTACAGAGGCAACATGATCAGCAAAGGTCAGCTGGTTATCAATCATGACGCCCAGGTTTCTTGCAGCCTTGGTGGGAGCAACAGATATTTTGGACATTAACAGACAGCTTGGCCAGTAAATAGATTCCACTCACATGCATGGGACAAGGACAATAGTCCAGTTGAATGGTTTAATCAAGCTACAATCATAGCACAACTAAGGTATGCATGTGGGGGAGACAGCAGGCCACACTGCAGCTAGAAGTGAGTTATTGACAACACCAGCAGGCAGAACTTGTGCTTCATGATGTTTAGAGATCATGGTTGAAATAGTTGCACTCCACTGTACACTGATATCACCCATATCCCAAGTTTCTCATCTGTAGGTCAAGATTTTGTCATGAGTTTTAAATGTATTACTCTACAGGGTGGTATTGTCTATTGTGTATGATGAAATGCCCACTGAAAAGCATAAAAAAGCACAATAGTAGGCAGACTATATGAATGGAGACATAACAGTAAAGTATGGAGTGGGCCTGGCCTGGTGAAGCAGCATTTATGTCACTTGACTAATAATCAGGCAACTTGGGTCTGATTCCCTAACTCCACTTTGCAAGTGTGTGTGGCTTTGGATAAAAGTGTCTGCTAAATACCAGTCAATTTCACTACTTTACTTTAAATCAATTTCACTCATGTTCATGTACTGTCATTTCCCAATTATTAACCGAGGTTCATTAAGTCATTTAGAGCTTTGATTTTCTGTATTTTACAGAATTTGAACTGAATGGAATATGTGTTTTTCTGCTGTCAGTCTGACATTACAGATATCAATGAAATCTTTAAAGACTTGGGAATGATGGTCCATGAGCAAGGAGACATGATTGGTAAGACCTCATTCCTCATGTGTCACAGGCCCTCCAATAGATGGTGTGTCCACATAGATACATATCTCCCTCTGTGTCACACATACACACACATCTAGTACCTATCAGGTTTGAACCTACAGTGTACCAGGCCTTGGCACACACACATTGTTAAACATTGGTACTGTTTATTGATTTAATGTGAATCAATACTTGGTAGTAATTGATGGTAGTCAATACCACTTAATACTGTTTGGCCAGCGCCCAACCCTAATACACACTCACCATGCAAGTGCAGTGTCAGTGTTAAGCTGCACTGGCGTGAGAGGCGTAATCATTAGTCATATTGACATGCTGTGTCTTTGACACCCTTGACAATGAAGCCTAAAGGGACTTGCAAGCTTGCTGAAGGGCAGCTCATACAGGTACACCTCCTAGACCAATTAAAGGTGTGAAGATGGATGGATAATGAATACTACTGAGATGATGCTAACAGTTGGACAAAACATGCAGTTGGAACATGATGCAAGAGCCTCACATTTTGTGTTAATGCCTAGCCACACTCAAATAATACAGATTCCTTACAGGCCCACAAGAAATGGAAAAAGCATAGCAGTTTTTAGTTGCATATGGGATTCTACAAAGGGAAGTTTCCATGTCCTTACCTACTGTGTGGACCTTAATACAGTGTTTGGTTTCCATTTTGAAATGCCAGTTGAAAAGTACCTAAACCCTACATTTATCCCCAGGACAAGCAGTGAAACAGGCCTGACTAAGCATTCAAGACAGGCCATTTATAACAGGATGCCATTTCAGGCTGTTGTTCCCTGAGTGGAACTTTCTTCTGTAGCACAATGGCAGACTAATCATACTGGTTCTTTCACTTCCTCCTTTGTGGTTTCTCAGACAGCATAGAGGCCAATGTTGAGAGTGCTGACCTCAACGTCCAGTCTGCCACTCAACAGTTGGCAAGAGCTGCAGACTATCAGGTAAAAGTGCACATGGTACTCACAGCGCACTGTTATTGAATTACCACAGATAGTTTTGTGACGATTGTTTGTTTGATTGTACATTTGTGCAACAGAAGTTAAAAGTAGCAAGCAGCATGTTCTGGCCAATAAGACTGAATACTTTAATGTACACCCACAATATTTGAATGAATTAGAAAACACACAGTAAATATTTTTTCATAGAATTTTTCAAATGTATGAAGTAAACAGTAAATATTTTTTTGAATCATTTCATATACTATACTTTACCCATGTTAATTGCATAATGTACTGTATATTACTGTTACATGAATGTAAGTACACATCATTTGCTTAACCATTTATATATTTCTAGCGCAAGTCGAGAAAGAAGATTTGCATTCTGATAGTCCTCTTGGTGGTTGTGGCTGTAATTGTTGGCTTGATCATTTGGGGAGCCTTGAAGAGCAACTGAGGCCTTTACCACACAACCGCTACTGCTGTCTGGAGAGACCTTCAGAGCCACCTCCTCTCCTCCACCAGGGAGACTGCTGCTGCCAGCCATGCTTTTTTCAGTATGGCAATACAGCACAGCACCTTTCATTTTCATCTCAAATGACACTTAAAGGAAAAATCTGGTGTGAATCAATCATTGGCCCTGTTGTTTGAGGTCACCAAGTTCTGTCTGTAGGAAAAAGAACCAGAAAATGGGATTCAACATAGACCAAATAGCGAACTGGCAACTAACATTGAGTGAATGGGGTATAGGGAAATGAGACTGAAAGTGAATCTCCAGCTAACATTGAGTGAATGGGGCATAGGGAAATGAAACTGAGAGTGAATCTCCAGCTAACATTGAGTGAATGGGGCATAGGGAAACTGACAATAGTCGGTGCTTATTCAGTTAGTGATAGCTGCTGACTCGCTATTTCGTCTAGATTGTATCAGTTTTTTTTGCTGACAGCACTCAGTGATCTCGAACAACAAGGCTATCGATTGATTCAGAACCGGATTTTTCCTTTAACAACCTACAGTACTGTAAATGCCTTCAAAGATTCAAACAATGGATGATCCTTTTAATAACATGCTTATTATTTTATTTTTAGATTTGAATAACATTTGAGTAGACATTTTCACTTTGTATAGTTATATAATGTTCTGATGCCAAATGCATTAACAAATTACGTATCTATGCAGAAAAGCATTCTCTATGCATTAGTCACACTATCTCCAATGTTTTTGTAATTAAAAGGCATTTTAAAGGCCTCTCTCTTTAAAATGCATGCCATTCATGTTCACCACTGATGTTCATTCACCAATATTGTAAATTAAACAATGTAGTGATTCATGCTATTTTGTTGTGCCTTCACCCTCTCTAGAAAAGAAACTGAACAGACCAAGTATACTGAAATTAGAGTTAGGATACTGTGAGACAACAGCACAAATATCCTGTATGATGCAATGCCTTAGAATTCATTCAACATTAATAGTACTCTTACATTCAAACACAGGCACCATCTCAAGTGTTGGGTCTTGGACAAAACAAATATTCAGTCATACGAAGATATAAGCGCACTGTCCATTTCTGTACAGCGTATCCTCTGCATAAGCATGTTAATCCTAATCCAAATTATTTTATACATCGACTGAGTAACCCTTTGTATTAGCACACATATTTGCCATTTGCTAGTCATTACAAATCACTTACTAATACCTTATTCTGCATACCCTATTCTACCCATAGTACACCATTAACTAACTATCTCAGCACTATAAACTCCTAATTATGGTTTATTCATAGTAAATAAGCAAGTTGTAATATATGAATTATAATCTAAACATGCTTTGATCAGTATGGCGCTTATAAAGTGGATTATGCATAGTTCTTTAATGTATTTTAATGGAATAAATTGTCATTGATTGCACTGCATACTTCCCATATACACTAGATAATGCTGCTGTAACAGAACAGTAAAATTTGTCACCTCTGAAAATTCTGTACGGTACAACATATAACAAAATTGTAAGTGAGAGATAGCGGCCGCTGAGGTGTCCTGATATTGGGGAATAATGGACGAGGCGGGAGTGGAGAACAGTGCGACGGCGTAAGGCAGAGTGCTGTTGCCTACGCCAAATCTGTTACTTCCCTATCGGGACACCTCGAAGGCTGTTATACTAGTTATCACCCGGTTGCAACTTGTGCATATAGACAATAAGCCAGCATTTAAAACAAAAGAAATGTGTGGTTCAGTTTTAGTAGCTAGCTACTATAAGAGAATTACATTACTTGCACTTACAACATTTGTAAGAATTCAGGCATCTGTAACACAAAAACATGGATCTACTACTGGAACTTAAAGTACTGGTCCGTGTAAATGAGACCAGTACACAGTGTCTTCAATATGGCGCAAAAATCCTTGTCAACTCATTTAAAAAAATAACTAATAACTTACATGCTGCTACTTGCTCTTGCTTAAATATCCAACTAAGCGTTGTAAGGTAGTAGGCCTGTTATTGCAAGCTGTATTAACAAGATATGTAATCAGTAATACAATCTGCTGTCTTGGCCACTAAATTGGATCTAAAGGATCCAATTCCATAAGGATGGGCCAAAACCTGTTTTAAAAACAAATTATGACAGTATCATACATCATCAGTGCTTAAAAAAAAAAAAAAAAAAAAAAAAAAAAAACGGGGTAGGTTACTGAAAATGTCTGCTCAAAAGAATATAAATACCAAACAAAAGGTCTGATGTACGAGGAGTCCGATCATGTATTTGGATTCCCATCTAATTTCCCGGGAGCTCATTACTGAGCCAACACACCTGGAAGAAACCACATTTACATTGGGCAATCACAGCCTTAAGGACAGTTGTGATTCTTGCATTGGAACAGCTATGGTTACACCAGAATATGTGCTTTCCTATGTAGCTGCAGTACTTATTATAATAATTACTGTGTGTGGCAACTTCCTTGTCATAATATCGGTGTGTCACTTCAGACAGCTGCACACCCCAACTAATGTGCTCATCCTCTCCTTAGCTGTGGCAGATTTTATGGTGGGAATGTTTGTCATGCCACTGGAACTTGTCTGGATGATAGAAGACTGTTGGGTTTTTGGAACATCTGTTTGTGTGTTCCTCAACTTTTTTGCATTCCATTTGACCTGTGCATCTGTGCATAATGTGGCTCTCATTGCAGTGGACAGATACCTGGCTCTGAGCGATCCTTTTCTGTATACTAAATATGTCACTGTGAAGGTCTCTGTCATTGTGGCCTTGCTGTGCTGGGCGATTTCAGTGGCCTACAATTTTACTATTCTTTATTGCAATGGTTTTTTCACTCAAGCACTGACACTGTGTCCTAATGAGTGCCCTGTTGCTGTGAGTGAAATTTGGTCTTGGGTTGATTTTGTGGTGGTGTTCGCACTGCCTTTTGTCATCATGTTCACCCTGTATCTCAGAGTTTTTGCCATTGCCAAGAGACATGCTAATGCCATCAGGGCAGCTAATAACAGTCAGGTCAATCCAAATGCCAGCAAGAATGAACAAGTGCCCAAACGATCTGAGAGAAAAGCTGCAAAAGTGCTGGGAATAGTTGTGTTTGTATTTTTGTTGTGCGTTGTGCCTTATTACATTGCCAGTGTTATGGCAGAATTTATCCAAAACCAAATCTTTGAAGATGTGTTAAATTACACATCACTTATACTTTACCTGAATTCTTTGTTTAATCCAATTATTTATGCCCTATTCTACCCGTGGTTTCAGAAGAGCATGAGGTTGATTTTGAGGTGTCATATATGTACACCTGATTCTTCTCTCATGCAGCTGAAGTGATTTTTGATCATATAGGGAGTGTGTGTTGAAATACATGTAAATGAATACACTATGTTAAAGAGAATAATGTTTCATGATTTCTATGAATACATTCATGTTCATTAGATTTTGTTACTGAATATTATCATTTCATTTAAAAGAAAAACTTCTATGAGCATGTGAATGATGGTTACGATGGTTTCATCCTGTTCACTGTTGAATACAGTCATGTTTATTTTATTTGATCATTTATTATTGTTATTATACTTATCAGTATATATTTAACTGAATAGAACAATATATCTTGCATGTTGCCATCTCCATACTTGATTGTAGTTTCCTTTTAACTGAATACAATATACTTATACAATAAGATACATGATCATGCATGACAATGCTAAGGATATTCCTTGTGCGACTATAATTGAACTTCAGCTGCAAAACCCTCCAAGTCCATTTCCAGAAATATGCAAAAATTAAGTTGTTTTATAATAATTTATTGAGCTCTCTAGCAAACTGCAATTTGAATGTTATTATCAAGTAAAACAAATCAAGCCAAAGCAATTCATGTGGGATTGGACTAAAAATAAGGTTTATCATAATTCTACGAATTTATTTCTGTAAATTCATGACAAATGGACTTAGAGGGGTTTGCCTCTGAACTCTTTAATTTCTCTTTCCAGGACATATGACGGTCAGGAAAAATATAGACAAGAAAAGAGTGATGAACTTCTGAACAAAATTATTAAAGGAGCTACATGTAAGATCGCTAGCTTCAGCATTTCCCGCTAGCATTGCAGCCTCAGTCAAAGCAAGCTTCACACGGGTTGCCATGGGACCATAGGCTATTAAACTCCATTTACATACTGTGTGAAAAATGTTTGTATAGAGAGTAGACAATTTCGCCTCGTGTCTCGTTATACAGTTTTGGAATTACAGTGGTGCCGAAGTGTCGGCAGGAAGGAATATTATACCGCGGCTCGAGTACTTTCATCAGCTGACGAAATCCTTCAATCTCAATCACGTTGTGTGGCTTCATATTTTTTGCTAAAAACATCCCCAATGCTTTAGTTACAGCTATTGCCCTGTCTGACTTATCCCTGAGAGGCTGCTTAAATGCTGCGGAGAGTAGAAGTTGTTTCCTAACAGGCTTTCTCCTCCTTACGCTGTCTACAGACACATTGGGTTGATGTCTTCTTAGATGAACTGATATACAAGTGTTCCCATTAGCATATTGAATGCATGTTGCACAATACTTGCATACTGTCGCAATACTATCTATTGTTTTATTACCGCTGTCATAATAGGTAATAGGAAATCCAAAATGTTCCCACACACCAGACTTATACGATGCTGCTGCATCCTCCAACTCCGGGCAGCCCTCCTTTTCTTTTCCCTATCTACTGTGTGACACACACACGCTCTGAACCGTGACAAGTGAACCGAACGATTCAGATTTTTTTTTCATGAACTGTCACCCCTACTGTAGCCTATTTTTTTTTAAAGATAATTACACAAATGTGTTTGTTTTAATGATGATCCATACTCAAATGTATATGTAGGCTACATGTTTTCCCAATTTATATTGTTTATGTTACTGTTCAGGATGGAGTTTTCCGTAACCGTTTAATGCCCAGACAGCAAGACACTGGCGGTCTGCCATCAGTGGTCTGCTGACATTTTGCTTGTTGATTCTTTTATGCAATATTTTGACTATCTGGGAGAAATACCATATGGCGATATAGTGGCAAGACAAGCAAAACACCAGTGAATCACCAGCATTTTGCTCTCTGGGGGGACACCAGGTAAGTCCATTCTTTTTTAGCTATGCTCCCCCAACAGTCAACAAATTATTTTGTAACTTACACCAACATCCTAAATTCCCAACAATATCTGTGCATTTGTTTACAAACCAAACAAGTGTGCTACCGCAACAACCAAAAATTCTCGGAACAGAGGCATTCGTCAAAATTTTGATCTAAACCACTGTATTTCATCATAAATGTTAAGAAAACAAGCCTCTCTAAACCAACTGCTTCCTTTTCTTCTTTCACTCCTCTCTCCGAGGCTGAGGTGTCTAAGCTCCTCAGAGACAGCCGGCCTACCTCTTGTTTTCTGGACCCTATCCCAACAACCCTTCTTCAGGCCATAACCACCACCACTGTGACAGCAGCCACACATGTGGTCAATGCTTCACTAACTAGCGGTACATTTCCCACCACCTTCAAAAAAGCCCAGGTAACACCGCTGCTCAAAAAACCATCCCTTGCTCCACTCAAGTGGAGAACTACCGGCCTGTCTCTCTTCTTCCCTTCCTTTCCAAAACCATTGAACAAGCTGGCACAAGATTTCTCAATCAGAACAACCTTTGACTCCAACCAATCCGGTTTCAGAAGTGGCCACTCCACTGAGATGGCACTTCTGTCTGTGATGGAAGCATTAAAAGAGGCCAGAGCGGCAGGTCAATCCTCAGTACTCATCCTGCTGGACCTATCAGCAGTATTTGGCACGGTCAACCACAGCATCCTACTGGACAAGCTGACCAACATGGGTATTGATGGCACAGTGCACTCCTGGTTCAAATCCTCTCACTGGACGGTCGTTCAATGTATCATGGCTAGGACAGACATCGGCACTTCACCAACTCACCACAGGAGTTCCCAAAGGATCTGTGCTGGGGCCCCTTTTCTTCGCCTTGTACATCACCTCACTGGGCTCGATCATCCACTCCCTTGGCTTCTCTTATCACTGCTATGCTGATGATACTCAGCTCTATCTGTCCTTTCCACCTGACAACTCCACGGTGTCAACGCGGATCTCGAACTGTCTTTCTGATATATCTGCATGGATGAAAGGACATCACCTCCAGCTAAATCTCTCCAAAACTGAACTGCTCGTCCTCTCAGCCAAACAAGCCATACATCAGAACATCAGCATCAAGACTGACTCCCTGTCTGTTCTTCCCACCAAAGTGGCAAGAATCCTAGGTGTCATGATCGATGACCAGCTCACCTCTGCAGATCACACTGCCTCTGTGGCTCGGTCATGCCGTTTTTCCCTATTCAACATAAGAAAGATCAGGCCGTACCTAACCCAGCATGAAACCCAGCTCCTGGCACAGACTCTGGTTATCTCTCATCTTGACTACTGCAATGCCCTCCTATCAGGTTCTCCAGTCTGTGCACTACAGATGATCCAGAATGCAGCTGCACGTCTGGTTTTTAACCAGCCAAAAAAGGGCACGTCACACCTCTGTTCATTGAACTCCTCTGGCTACCCTTGGCTGCTCGCATGAAATTCAAGGCTCTAACGGTGGCCTACAGGGTGATTGATGGCTTTGCTCCCATCTACCTGAATACTCTCCTGAAGTCCTATGACACCTGCCGACCACTTCGCTCCTCTAAGGAACGTTATCTAGCACGGCCAATACCTTGCGTGGACTCTTCTCATGTTTGGTTCCATGCTGGTGGAATGACCTTCAAAGTGCTACCAGAGAAACTGATACCCTCCCTACCTTCAAGAAACTCTTGAAGACCCAGCTCTTCCAAGAATATCCCCTGGCTTAAATCTTAAGAATACACTTAACATCTTATACTTAATGTCTCTTTTATACGGCACTTTTTATTACACTATTGCACTTTCAACTTAAAATGGTGCAGTTTTTATGTTAGAAATATGCACTCTTTCTTAGTTTCTTTCATGATCTTTCATCAATTTGAAGCATCTGCTAAATGCATAAATGTAAATGTACTGTAAAAAAAATTAACCTGTCCTTTAATTAAACAGCTTAAACAGCATTAACTACATGTTGTAAATTAGAAATGCTTCTTTTGATCTTTTTTGCGAAGTGTAAGCTTAGATTGTAGGCCTATATTAGCCTATGGTTAGGGTAAGGGTTAAGTTAGACACAGCTTCAGCGTGGTTCCCTACGTCCTCCGTGACAGTATTACCTCCAAGCACGATTGAAACACTGGATGCAGGTACACAGCAGAACACAGAGATTGGCTTTACTTTGGGACGGAAATCTGAATGTTTCCTTCAGATAAAAAAAAAAAAAAAAACATAATTGGGATTAGACAGGTTAAGACAAGAAGCCTTGATAAAAGTACAGCAAAATATTTATGGCCCACATTTGGCCCAAAAGTGGCTTGCCAATTTGGCAAAGTTTTGACACGGCACATGGCCCTATTTTGGCCAAAAATAGGTATGCCAAAATAATAACCAAAGAGGCCAAAATCAACCCTAAACCTGACCAAAACCCCCTATGGAACTCCAAAACATTGCCATAACAGCCCCAAAAAACTCCCGAATTCCACATTCCAGCCAAAGAGTAGCCAATTGTTACCCAGAATGGAACCATAACTAAGCCAAATCATGGCTTGCTGGCTTATTTATTTATTTATTCATTCATTCATTCTATGCTCATATGGTTATATTTTTATGTTAAATGAACTATGTCCTAATGTCCTAGGATAATAAGATTTTATTGTTAAATTTATATGGTACATGTCTATTTGTAGGAAAAAAAAACAAGATTCAGTTTCACTGTAATTAATTTTTTATTAATTCATCTTGATTTTTTTTATTTATTCCTTTTTTTAAAACCCCCTACCATGTGTAAATGGCATCCATTCCTTCCTCTCCCCTTCCCTATCCTTAGCCCAGTAAAACCAGCGCTTAATTGTTCCTTCCTCTCCCCTTCCCTATCCTTAGCCCAGTAAACCCAGCGCTTAATTGCTGCTGTGATGTCTGCGTCCATGGTAGCGTTGTGCATACAGTTAAAACACTGTGCCCACTGCCTAAACTTTAAGTTTGGAGTTTAAATGTGAACTGTTTCCGCGCATACACGTCGAAACTGTAAGGAAAATCGAAACTAACGTTTAAGCGAATATCCGCGTGAAAACCCTGTTTTGTGTGTAGTGGTGTAGTTACTAGTAATATTTGAAGATAGCAAAGTGCACTCACCTTCTTCAGTGATTACGCTGGAGAAACTGAAGTAGGAGGGCGTCTTTCCTACGGTAATGAGGTTGAAAATTCCCAGGCATTGATCACTCTTTTGGCTTGCCATAAAGATGCCAAAATGCAACCGAGTACGTCACAAAGCTGTCTCGTTCTTCACCCAATCTTCGGGTTGACTAGACATATGCCATAACTCAGCCATATGATGATTAACCACTGGCGCCTTTTGATGTATTGTGGTAAGCCATAATCAC
Organism: Tenualosa ilisha; assembly: GCA_015244755.2. Taxonomy (NCBI): domain Eukaryota; kingdom Metazoa; phylum Chordata; class Actinopteri; order Clupeiformes; family Clupeidae; genus Tenualosa; species Tenualosa ilisha. The sequence goes on along the minus strand of PYXC01001400.1, from coordinate 694,906 downwards.
ACCACAATGATGCCAAATGCCAGTGTTTTGGCAAACCAGACATATGCCATAACTCAGCTGTATCACTGGCGTCTTTTAGTATTTTTTGGTAAACCATAACCATGCCAAAGTTTGGCCAAGCCTTAATGTTGTGCCAAAATAAATCCAAAAAATGCCAGATGTATGCCAAACCACAGCCAAAATGTTTGCGGTTTAATCTTTCAACACAGACGTTTTGATTTGCAAGAAGATGGACTTAGCATGTTAGCAAGCACTTTGTCAAGAGAAATGGCCAGAAGCCAACTCATTCAGTCAACTTTATTAAGGCAGTTTGCAAAATGTATATCCAGTCTATACACCTATAACTTCGGTAAAATATCAAAGAGCTAAAATATTTTTCTGCTCTGCATGGTCTGAGGTAGTGTTAGCCCGAGTTCAAATACTTACGTTCAACTTAATGGTCTGCGTAGGCAGGGCTATCAGGATCAGTAGTGTGTGTGGCCATAAATGTGCAAATGCATCTGAGCCCAAAAGGGGGTTGTTGTTTGCGTGCTTTCCGCTGTGGCCTCTCCTGCTGGGGTGCACTAGCTGGAGGAGCAGCTCCACAGCAGGAAAGGAGAAAGCTCAATGCCTCCCTGTCCTTCTGCATCACCTTGAAACTCTCTCTTGTAGCTCCCACTGCTGAACCAAACAACCCGGAAGTGAGGGGGCGTTAAGGAGCGGGACACGCTCGTGAGCTCAGCAAGTGTAAGCCACTGATGGTGCTGCACTACCACTACGTAGCCTGGGCTGTGAACTTCGAGAGGAGAAGCAAGAGATTCGTGGCTTTCATGACCTCCTTATCTGATAATGCATATATATCAATATTAATCCTATTGGATATTAGTGCTGCCTTTGACACTATTGACCATGGCATCCTACTACACAGGCTTGAACATATGATAGGCATCAAAGATTCTGCACTAGTCTGAATGTTATGTAGTTTGAATGTTATTCTCTTTTGTAAGTCGCTTTCTGCTAAATGCATTAATGTAAATGTAAATGTAAATAATGAAACCATGTGGGAATGCTCCTGGAATGTTGCGATGAGGTTGTGTCATGGCCAGTCAAACAATTCAGCATATTGAAGTCAGTGGAAAAATCAGAGACAGTTGAGCATTACCTGAAGGTGTAAAGACAATGGGCCCTATCATACCGCGGCGCACTGTGCATTTGTGACATGCGCATGGTGTCATTACTATTCTGTGCCAGCGCATCGTTCATTTTTTCCGGCAAAAAATCACATTGTCTAGATAGTCTAGACACTGCGCCGTCATGGGTGTGTCAGCGAAAAGAAGAGGTGTGGTCTGGCACAAAGCGTGCCAGATGCTATTATAAGGACGCAAAAATTAAATCCGCCAGTGACCAACAAAACCCTGGTCTGTCGTCATTGCGCATTGCTGAAAAGCTATTTTAGGGGCGCAACAGCGCTTTGGGATATGAAAGCGTGCACAATGCGCACACACCCTGCTTTTCTCATCAGCAGGAGAAAAAAATTATGGAGTCCCTGGAAATATTAAATATAAATGTACATCACATATATCACAATATGTATTAATTTGCGTTGAAAGCTTTTTTTTCCCCCGTCTTCTAACATCATTGTACCGCTTTCGGCACTGTTCGGCGGAGGACACAACTGAGGATATTTCCTCCCATACTTCCTTGACCCGTGGAGGTCTGGGGGGATTCTTTCCATCCCCGAAGATAACCTGTTCACGCGCTTTTACCTCACGCACTAGCAGATCGGTCTCCTCCATCGAAAAACGCTCCTGTCTTCTGGGTAAATTCGCCATCGTAATAGCAACACACCATGGAAAATGCGCCGCTGGCTTTTAAAGGGAATGAGAGTATAAATCCTGATTGGTTAATTGTATGTTACGCCCAAAACACACCCATGACTAATGACGTATTTTAAGACCAACCCTTTTGAACCATGCGCCTGGCGCAATGTTCGCTTTTCCCGCCGTCAAAATACCAAATTGTGTCGGGCTCGCCCCCAAAGCAACTTGCGCAACAGACAATGCGCATATGATCGTGAAAATAGAGCCCAATGTGTCTATATTTGTACTCTATGTACTTAGTAGTCCTGATAGAGTAGGGGTAATGCAACTAACTAGCAAATGAAAGACCCATGTTCACATCATGCGATGCATGCAATTTTTTCTGCTGCCCAAAACATTCAACTAAACAGAACTAAACAGAGAACTACTTTCCCTACCCAACAGATAACCTTCCTGGAACCAAAACTTGTTAGCTGGGAAGCTGGTTGTACGAGTTTGCAGAGTGTTGTCAGCAGAAATAAGTACAAGACAATTCAATATAACAGGGTGAGAAAAAAAGAACTGAAACAAAGTTTTCTTGCCCTTATTACTTGGCTGCCACTTCAATATTTGGCCTATGCTGTACCAAAAGGTCTCATTTCTTATTTCTACAGACTCAGCACTCAGCAACCACATACCAAAATAAACAAGAGATCCTACCGATTCCGACGGTGTAGATAGCATTCCTCTGAATGATTAGCACTTCCCAAGTAATCCGGTCTAGAAAACACATCCAATAGAGGTGATAAAGGACACGTTTGGAATAAAACTTTCTGAAATTGGCACTGTGACTTGGCTGTACCACTTTGACTGGCTGCCTGTCTTAGATTGATGGTTAGCCAACTTTAACATTATCAACCCGTCCGAAACCCAAACAGTTCTGTCCTAGTTCTTGTTTTGGAGCTGATCTAATGTCAAGACATTTATAAAATACTCCTGTATACAAAATATTAGATTTGTGTTTAATGTCATGTAGGCTAGTTGTAGCCACTTGGTTAAATGCAACCTAATGATTATGCTAACAAGCCTTATTGTGCATATTTTAACAACCTTAACATGGCGGCTAATATAATGGCACCTTAGCGAGTGACTGGGGGCTACTGCCAAGCATTATTAATGCTTCTTTCTTTGCCATTATGCCATGACTACCACTTGCTTCCAGTGGCTTTCAGTGCGATGTAGAACCACAGTAATGGTGGCATGACAAGATGGCGGCGCCCACAAATTTCCTAGATTTATCTATAGCCAGGGTACATGCAGGAAATGTCATATCAGCACCCAGGCCTGCAATAGAGATAATAGACATTCTGGTGTCTGTTTCACCCCCAATTCATCTCTGTGCAATAAAATGAGTAAATTCTCAAAAAATGAATAAAATATTCTGTTCTGAAACACTTTGTAATTAACCATGATTTACAAAAGGGTTGTACAAGACTGACATTGTCACTAGCAACCTACATCTGTTCTCCGTCAAATGCAGTTGAGTTTACAATCCTAGAAGAATCAATTCAAAAATTATTTGGGAGGAAGAAGGAAGTGTTATGTTTCATCCATCCCTCCTGGTTTTGTTTAATTTGTCCCTTTATAAAAATTAATTTTCCAATTCACACAGCAACAAAATACAGTAAAAACAGATTTTTGTGCATTTCTTTGATTACATAAGGAAAGGCCCTGGTCGGGATGAATGAAACAGCTGTTTTTTGGGGATTGTTGGGAAAGTCATTTTGGGATTGTTGATTGTTGGGAAAGTCATCAATTAAGCTACTGAACAATCAAAAGTTGAACCATTACATGAAAAACAGTTGTTAGTATTTTAAAAATTCAACCACTAAATCAAATTCACTTTGAACCTTCAAAAATCGGTTATCGCTTCTAATTTTAAGATGAGAAGACCAGAAGATATTTATTTAGTATGATTTGACCCAAACAAAAATTTCAAACCTGAAAGGCATACCAGGCAAGCCTGAGATTTTTTACCTCTGAAGTTCCGAAAAAGTCACTGAAAAGCAACAATGGGCGAGATTACATGCACCACCCCACATATCCACGTTATCCAATCGGATGGCCGATAAGGAAAATATATTTAATTTATGCCAGGAGATATTCTTGGAAAACATGCAAACACATTCATGGACTAGATTTTCCTGTCCAAAAAGCCATTATTATAATGAGCCATTTAACCATCCAAGTGACTATAAAGCTGGTAAATTTTTTACTGAAAAGCAGCATAAAATGTTGCCTGCTGTGCCTTTCATCTAAATTGACTGCTATTTAGCAGACGTTTTTCACAGACTTGAACACGTTGAGTTCGGGAATTGAACCATAGTCGCTCAATTCTCAGTCAAACAACACATCCACCGCTCCTACAGTAAGAACCAGCGTTTTGCGTATCAAACATATCACATATTACATATCACACATCCAAAATGTCCCAATTTTGTCATAATTGTTGTTAATCTCCCTGCCTAATTTAATCCAGTAATATTTTCATGTATAGTATTTGTCATTATGAGCTGATCATAACATCAGTGGGCCTGTGCCTGGGTAGTATTGGGCTTTGCTTGGGAAAAGTATTAATTTTCAAATATTGGTAGAGTTTGATTTTTTTGTACCCAATCCTGAATTAATTTACGAATGCCTGCCCTAATTTAGGCATTTGGAACACAAAAATGTGGACTTTCCACTGAAACATCTGAGTGCTGCTTTACGCAAGTGCCACCCACCCAACACAGAGCTAGATGAAGGCCTTGGACAAACAACCTTGTCAACTGATCATTAAAAATGTGTCCTAGAACAACTTATCATTCTATTATTTTCCATACTCTTTGTCAAATACAGCCATCAATTTAATGGTGAGTACTGATGAGTACCTCATTAGTACCTATTATTGTGACCTATATTAAAGCTATCTGTGTTCATTAATTCGATCTTCTTGCATAATGAAATGATCACTAAATCACTGCTATAGACTGAGCCAGTTTTGGACTCAGATTACAGTACATGATGGTATCATCATCAGGGCTTACAAAAGAAAAAAATAAGAGGGCAGGATACTAAGAATGTCTGTTTAAAGGAGTATAAATACCAAACAACAAAAGGTCTGGTCCACTAGGAGTCTGATCATGTCTTTGGATTACCATTCAGTTTCCCAGAAGCTCATTACTGAACCAACAAATAAGAATAAAAGCACATTTGGATTCAGCAATCACAGCCTTAAGGACAATTGTGTTTCATGTGTTGGGACAGCAACTGTTACTCCAGAATATGTGCTTTCCAATGCACCTGCAATACTTGTGGCTATAATAACTGTGTGTGGCAACTTCCTAGTCATAGTATCGGTGTGTCATTTCAAACAACTGCACACCCCAACTAATGTGCTCATCCTCTCCTTAGCTGTGACAGATTGTATGGTGGGAATGTTTGTCATGCCACTCGCCTGGATAGCAGAATCATGTTGGGTCTTTGGAACAACCATTTGTTTCTTAGCCAACTTTTTTGGAAGCCATTTGACCTGTGCATCTGTGCATAATGTGGCTCTGATTGCTGTGGACAGATACCTGGCTCTGAGCGATCCCTTTCTCTATACTAGGTATATCACTGTGAAGCTCACTGTAATTATGGCCTTGCTGAGCTGGACGTTTTCAGTGGCCTATAATTTTACTTTCCTGTACTACAATATTTTTTTCAATCCCACACTGATACTGTGTCCAGTCGAGTGCTTTGTTGTTTTCAGTGAAATTTGGTCTTGGGTTGATTTTGTGGTGGTGTTTGCACTGCCTTTTGTCATTATATTTGTACTGTACCTCAAAGTGTTTGCCCTTGCCAAGAGACATGCTAATGCCATCAGGGCAGCTAATAACAATCAGGTCAATCCAAATGCCAGCAAAATTGAACAAGTGCCCAAACGATCTGAGAGAAAAGCTGCAAAAGTGCTGGGAATAGTTGTGTTTGTATTTTTGTTGTGCGTTGTGCCTTATTACATTACTAGTCTCATATCTCAGTTCATCCACAGCCAAACTTTTCGCAATATATTCAATTACACACCTGTTGTTCTTTACCTTAATTCTTTGTTTAATCCGATTATTTATGCTCTGTTCTACCCGTGGTTTCAAAAGAGCATGACATTCATTTTGAGGTGTCGTATATGTACACCTGATTCTTCTCTCATGCAGCTGAAATGATGTACCCATGTAACCTATCTTCAATGTGGACTAATGTATTCTATACTGTTCTGAAGTTCTATTCTGAAATTATTACACAATTACTCTATGTGTTATTATCTTGTAGAAAGTCAGGAGACAGCATATTGGAAATGCGAGCCTTAGAAAAGATGGTCTATTCATAGGAACAAAACCTAAAACTACAAGTGCATAATAGTGTCCAAATAAGTCCTAATTACATATTTTTGATTGAGAATAAATGTTCCTGAGAATAATTGTTCCTCTTGTACTACCGCCTTATAGGCCCCTTACTGAGCTAAGCATGTTGAGATCACAATTCATATACAACAACTAGCTTACTATGAATAAGCAATAATTAGGAGTTTATACTGGAGAAATTCTAGTTTATGGTTTACTATGGGTAGAATAAGCTCATATAGAATAAGGCACTAATAAGTTACTTGTAATGACTAACAAATGGCTAGTATGTTATTCATCTGCATGTTAATAAGCTGCTAGTTAATGGTGAATATGTGGACCCTAAACTAAATTGTCACAGAACATTTTAGGCTAGTTTATGAAGGAATTCCGCTAATAAGCTGCGCAGTAATTTTAAATTTGAATGTTAAAATGAATGTTAAACGTCAAACAATACCTTTATTGCAGTTTTTGAGGTTTCCTTTTAACTGCTACATGAATTTATCAAAAAGTATATATACTGATTGAGCAACAATACAAGATACTTCCTCTGAAAAGACAGGTATTGCTGTATAGGAGTCCTGTAATAGTAATATATCTTTCGATCCTGTGAGGGAAATTCAATCTCCGCTTTTATTCCATCCGTGAATTACTGATGTACACAACTCACAGTGAACACACAGTAAGTGAATGTACACACTATCCCCAAATGAAGGATTAGATATTTTGCTCAAAGGCACCTCAGCCGTGGATGTGTGCATGGGAGAGCTATGTTTAATCACTTCGCCCATCTACATTTTTTCTACTGGTCAGGGATCGAACCAGCCATCCTTTGGCTGCCTGAAGATGAAATCCCTGATGTGAATGTAATTTCTTTTCTCAGTAATGGTAGAGCCCAGCCCTGATCTCTGTAGCCCTATGTCCCTAAAGCACCCTACTGCCTGACCTGTAAGCCATATGAACATATTCCTATTCCTACCAGGCACAGACTGGCAATGCCCAATGGACCCTTCCACCTCAGACCACGTCAGGTCCAGTGGCCTCCGAATGTTTTTCTTTAATGAAGTTATTTATTTCTAAAGGCTACATTTGCCCAGCAGCCTTGCGGCCCAGTTGCATCCACTATTTGAATACGCTTGGGGAGTTGCACAGGCTGATACACCTCATTAGTCTCCTCAGGACAGGACATTGTGCCCCCTCTCCCCCCACCCATCAAGCAGGTGTGTCCATGTAGTCACCAGGTTTATGTCAAAATAATACAGGGATAGAACGTAACTGTCACATCAGGGGTCACACGATGCACTTGGTGTAAGAGATTAGGTTCTGTCGCCCTCCTACCCCGAAGGTCAAAAAGCTCTCCGATTACACCACAGGCATTTATATTTTTTTACCAAAAAAATTAATATTTATATTTATATATTTATATTTATATTTTTTTAGAGTCCCTTTATAAAATTTATTTTCCAGGTCACACAGCAACAAAATATTGTGCATTTTGTGCATTTCCTTGATTACATAAGGAAAGGCCCTTGTCGGGATGAATGAAACAGCTGTTTCAATTGTCCCTCCACAGACACCTGTCCTTCTAGTTTATGTCAGGAGATATTCTTGGAAAACATGCAAACACATTCATGGACTAGATTTTCCTGTCCAAAAAGCCATTATTATAATGAGCCATTTAACCATCCAAGTGACTATAAAGCTGGTAAATTTTTTACTGAAAAACAGCATAAAATGTTGCCTTTAATCTAAATTGACTGCTATTTAGCAGACGTTTTTCCAGACTTGAACACGTTGAGTTCGGGAATTGAACCATAGTCGCTCAATTGTCAGTCGAAAAACACATCCACTGCTTCTACAACAAGAACCTTTACTGCCTTACCAGCGTTTTGATATCAAGGACATATCACACATCAAAGACACCGTTTTAATTAGTGGCTCAAGCATGTTTAAACTAGTAACTGGATCGATTTGAGTGAAATGGAGGGGAGAGAAGACATGGACGAAAGCAAAAGGATCTTCGGTAACTGGAAATATTCACATTATAAAATGATACAATATTTACAAGAAATTACGAACTATTGAGATATTTCATATCCTCCAAAACTGATAAGAAAATATCAAAATCTTTTCGATAACTCATAAATAAGGACATGTCATACGACAGGGGGGCTTCTCAGTGTTTTAACCATGTAACTAATTATTTTGTGCAGCAGAAAAACTAGGTATCAACAACAGGTGATTCTATCTTGAGGTAAACAAACACATATACATGTTAGGGTTAGGAAACACTGCAGAAAAATGTCATGCTTTTGTCCAAAATGTCCCAATTTTGTCATAATTGTTGTTAATCTCCCTGCCTAATTTATAGTATTTAACATTCTGAGCTGATCATAACATCAGTGGGCCTGTGCCTGGCTAGTATTGGGCTTTGCTAGGGAAAAGTATTCATTTTCAAATATTGGTAGAGTTTGATTTTTTTGTACCCAATCCTGAATGAATTTATGAACGCCTGCCCTAATTTAGGCATTTGGAACACAAAAATGTGGACTTTCCACTGAAACATCTGAGTGCTGCTTTACGCAAGTGCCACCCACCCAACACAGAGCTAGATGAAGGCCTTGGACAAACAACCTTGTCAACTGATCATTAAAAATGTGTCCTAGAACAACTTATCATTCTATTACTACAATCATCATTCTATTATTTTCCATACTCTTTGTCAAATACAGCCATGGTGTAGTTTGGTTTAATGGTGAGTACTGATGAGTACCTCATTAGTACCTATTATTGTGACCTATATTAAAGCTATCTGTGTTAATTAATTCGATCTTCTTGCATAATGAAATGATCACTAAATCACTGCTATAGACTGAGCCAGTTTTGGACTCAGATTGCAGTACATGATGGTATCATCATCAGGGCTTACAAAAGAAAAAAATAAGAGGGCAGGATACTAAGAATGTCTGTTTAAAGGAGTATAAATACCAAACAACAAAAGGTATGGTCCACTAGGAGTCTGATCATGTCTTTGGATTACCATTCAGTTTCCCAGGAGCTCATTACTGAACCAACAAATAAGAATAAAAGCACATTTGGATTCAGCAATCACAGCCTTAAGGACAATTGTGTTTCATGTGTTGGGACAGCAACTGTTACTCCAGAATATGTGCTTTCCAATGCACCTGCAATACTTGTGGCTATAATAACTGTGTGTGGCAACTTCCTAGTCATAGTATCGGTGTGTCATTTCAAACAACTGCACACCCCAACTAATGTGCTCATCCTCTCCTTAGCTGTGACAGATTGTATGGTGGGAATGTTTGTCATGCCACTCGCCTGGATAGCAGAATCATGTTGGGTCTTTGGAACAACCATTTGTTTCTTAGCCAACTTTTTTGGAAGCCATTTGACCTGTGCATCTGTGCATAATGTGGCTCTGATTGCTGTGGACAGATACCTGGCTCTGAGCGATCCCTTTCTCTATACTAGGTATATCACTGTGAAGCTCACTCTAATTATGGCCTTGCTGAGCTGGACGTTTTCAGTGGCCTATAATTTTACTTTCATGTACTACAATATTTTTTTCAATCCCACACTGATACTGTGTCCAGTCGAGTGCTTTGTTGTTTTCAGTGAAATTTGGTCTTGGGTTGATTTTGTGGTGGTGTTTGCACTGCCTTTTGTCATCATATTTGTAGTGTACCTCAAAGTGTTTGCCCTTGCCAAGAGACATGCTAATGCCATCAGGGCAGCTAATAACAATCAGGTCAATCCAAATGCCAGCAAAATTGAACAAGTGCCCAAACGATCTGAGAGAAAAGCTGCAAAAGTGCTGGGAATAGTTGTGTTTGTATTTTTGTTGTGCGTTGTGCCTTATTACATTACTAGTCTCATATCTCAGTTCATCCACAGCCAAACTTTTCGCAATATATTCAAGTACACACCTGTTGTTCTTTACCTTAATTCTTTGTTTAATCCGATTATTTATGCTCTGTTCTACCCGTGGTTTCAAAAGAGCATGACATTCATTTTGAGGTGTCGTATATGTACACCTGATTCTTCTCTCATGCAGCTGAAATGATGTACCCATGTAACCTGTCTTCAATGTGGACTAATGTATTCTATACTGTTCTGAAGTTCTATTCTGAAATTATTACACAATTACTCTATGTGTTATTATCTTGTAGAAAGTCAGGAGACAGCATATTGGAAATGCGAGCCTTAGAAAAGATGGTCTATTCATAGGAACAAAACCCAAAACTACAAGTGCCTAATAGTGTCCAAATAAGTCCTAATTACATATTTTTGATTGAGAATAAATGTTCCTGAGAATAATTGTTCCTCTTATACTACCGCCTTATAGGCCCCTTACTGAGCTAAGCATGTTGAGATCACAATTCATATACAACAACTAGCTTACTATGAATAAGCAATAATTAGGAGTTTATACTGGAGAAATTCTAGTTAATGGTTTACTATGGGTAAAATAAGCTTATATAGAATAAGGTATTAATAAGTGACTTGTAATGACTAACAAATGGCTAGTATGTTATTCATCTGCATGTTAATAAGCTGCTAGTTAATGGTGAATATGTGGACGCTAATCTAAATTGTCACAGAACATTTTAGGCTAGTTTATGAAGGAATTCCGTTAATAAGCTGTGCAGAAATTTTAAATTTGAATGTTAGAATGAATGTTAAACGTCAAACAATATCTTTACTGCAGTTTTTGAGGTTTCCTTTTAACTGCTACATGAATTTATCAAAAAGTATATATACTGATTGAGCAACAATACAAGACACTTCCTCTGAAAAGACAGGTATTGCTGTATAGGAGTCCTGTAATAGTAATATATCTTTCGATCCTGTGAGGGAAATTCAATCTCCGCTTTTATTCCATCCGTGAATTACTGATGTACACAACTCACAATGAACACACAGTAAGTGAATGTACACACTATCCCCAAATGAAGGATTAGATATTTTGATCAAAGGCACCTCAGCCGTGGATGTGTGCATGGGAGAGCTATGTTTAATCACTTCGCCCATCCACATTTTTTCTACTGGTCAGGGATCGAACCAGCCATCCTTTGGCTGCCTGAAGATGAAATCCCTGATGTGAATGTAATTTCTTTTCTCAGTAATGGCAGAGCCCAGCCCTGATCTCTGTAGCCCTATGTCCCTAAAGCACCCTACTGCCTGACCTGTAAGCCATATGAACATATTCCTATTCCTACCAGGCACAGACTGGCAATGCCCAATGGACCCTTCCACCTCAGACCACGTGAGGTCCAGTGGCCTCCGAATGTTTTTCTTTAATGAAGTTATTTATTTCTAAAGGCTACATTTGCCCAGCAGCCTTGCGGCCCAGTTGCATCCACTATTTGAATACGCTTGGGGAGTTGCACCGGCTGATACACCTCATTAGTCTCTTCAGGACAGGCTCAAAATCAGGTGTTTGTTACCATTGTGCCCCCTCTCCCCCACCCATCAAGTAGGTGTGTCCATGTAGTCACCAGGTTTATGTCAAAATAATACAGGGATAGAACGTAACTGTCACATCAGGGGTCACACAATGCACTTGGTGTAAGAGATTAGGTTCTGTCGCCCTCCTACCCCGAAGGTCAAAAAGCTCTCCGATTAAACCACAGGCATTTATATTTTTTTACCAAAAAAATTAATATTTATATTTATATATTTATATTTTTTTAGAGTCCCTTTATAAAATTTATTTTCCAGGTCACACAGCAACAAAATATTGTGCATTTTGTGCATTTCCTTGATTACATAAGGAAAGGCCCTTGTCGGGATGAATGAAACAGCTGTTTCAATTGTCCCTCCACAGACACCTGTCCTTCTAGTTTATGTCAGGAGATATTCTTGGAAAACATGCAAACACATTCATGGACTAGATTTTCCTGTCCAAAAAGCCATTATTATAATGAGCCATTTAACCATCCAAGTGACTATAAAGCTGGTAAATTTTTTACTGAAAAACAGCATAAATGTTGCCTTTAATCTAAATTGACTGCTATTTAGCAGACGTTTTTCCAGACTTGAACACGTTGAGTTCGGGAATTGAACCATAGTCGCTCAATTGTCAGTCGAAAACCACATCCACTGCTTCTACAGCAAGAACCTTTACTGCCTTACCAGCGTTTTGATATCAAGGACATATCACACATCAAAGACACCGTTTTAATTAGTGGCTCAAGCATGTTTAAACTAGTAACTGGATCGATTTGAGTGAAATGGAGGGGAGAGAAGACATGGACGAAAGCAAAAGGATCTTCGGTAACTGGAAATATTCACATTATAAAATGATACAATATTTACAAGAAATTACGAACTATTGAGATATTTCATATCCTCCAAAACTGATAAGAAAATATTGAAATCTTTTCGATAACTCATAAATAAGGACATGTCATACGACAGGGGGGCTTCTCAGTGTTTTAACCATGTAACTAATTATTTTGTGCAGCAGAAAAACTAGGTATCAACAACAGGTGATTCTATCTTGAGGTAAACAAACACATATACATGTTAGGGCCAAACAGCTTCTGCTAAATGGCACCTTTCATAATTGTGGTTCCTAAGGACGGAAGGAAACACTGCAGAAAAATGTCATGCTTTTGTCCAAAATGTCCCAATTTTGTCATAATTGTTGTTAATCTCCCTGCCTAATTTATAGTATTTAACATTCTGAGCTGATCATAACATCAGTGGGCCTGTGCCTGGCTAGTATTGGGCTTTGCTAGGGAAAAGTATTCATTTTCAAATATTGGAGTTTGATTTTTTTTGTACCCAATCCTGAATGAATTTACGAACGCCTGCCCTAATTTAGGCATTTGGAACACAAAAATGTGGACTTTCCACTGAAACATCTGAGTGCTGCTTTACGCAAGTGCCACCCACCCAACACAGAGCTAGATGAAGGCCTTGGACAAACAACCTTGTCAACTGATCATTAAAAATGTGTCCTAGAACAACTTATCATTCTATTACTACAATCATCATTCTATTATTTTCCATACTCTTTGTCAAATACAGCCATGGTGTAGTTTGGTTTAATGGTGAGTACTGATGAGTACCTCATTAGTACCTATTATTGTGACCTATATTAAAGCTATCTGTGTTAATTAATTCGATCTTCTTGCATAATGAAATGATCACTAAATCACTGCTATAGACTGAGCCAGTTTTGGACTCAGATTACAGTACATGATGGTATCATCATCAGGGCTTACAAAAGAAAAAAATAAGAGGGCAGGATACTAAGAATGTCTGTTTAAAGGAGTATAAATACCAAACAACAAAAGGTATGGTCCACTAGGAGTCTGATCATGTCTTTGGATTACCATTCAGTTTCCCAGGAGCTCATTACTGAACCAACAAATAAGAATAAAAGCACATTTGGATTCAGCAATCACAGCCTTAAGGACAATTGTGTTTCATGTGTTGGGACAGCAACTGTTACTCCAGAATATGTGCTTTCCAATGCACCTGCAATACTTGTGGCTATAATAACTGTGTGTGGCAACTTCCTAGTCATAGTATCGGTGTGTCATTTCAAACAACTGCACACCCCAACTAATGTGCTCATCCTCTCCTTAGCTGTGACAGATTGTATGGTGGGAATGTTTGTCATGCCACTCGCCTGGATAGCAGAATCATGTTGGGTCTTTGGAACAACCATTTGTTTCTTTGTCAACTTTTTTGGAAGCCATTTGACCTGTGCATCTGTGCATAATGTGGCTCTGATTGCTGTGGACAGATATCTGGCTCTGAGCGATCCCTTTCTCTATACTAGGTATATCACCGTGAAGCTCACTGTAATTATGGCCTTGCTGAGCTGGACGTTTTCAGTGGCCTACAATTTTACTTTCCTGTACTACAATATTTTTTTCAATCCCACACTGATAATGTGTCCAGTCGAGTGCTTTGTTGTTTTGAGTGAAATTTGGTCTTGGGTTGATTTTGTGGTGGTGTTTGCACTGCCTTTTGTCATTATATTTGTACTGTACCTCAAAGTGTTTGCCCTTGCCAAGAGACATGCTAATGCCATCAGGGCAGCTAATAACAATCAGGTCAATCCAAATGCCAGCAAAATTGAACAAGTGCCCAAACGATCTGAGAGAAAAGCTGCAAAAGTGCTGGGAATAGTTGTGTTTGTATTTTTGTTGTGCGTTGTGCCTTATTACATTACTAGTCTCATATCTCAGTTCATCCACAGCCAAACTTTTCGCAATATATTCAATTACACACCTGTTGTTCTTTACCTTAATTCTTTGTTTAATCCGATTATTTATGCTCTGTTCTACCCGTGGTTTCAAAAGAGCATGACGTTCATTTTGAGGTGCCGTATATGTACACCTGATTCTTCTCTCATGCAGCTGAAATGATTTTTTTTCTCATGTAACCTCCTTCAATGTAGACTAATGTATTCTATACTGTTCTGAAGTTCTATTCTGAAATTATTATATAATTACTCTATGTGTTATTATCTTGTAGAAAGTCAGGAGACAGCATATTGGAAATGCAAGCCTTGGCATGTGTAGGTGATTATGTATGTAGCTGAGTTGGTTTGATGTGACGACATTGGTGCACGGGCATAATGAGAAACATGATCTGTACTCTGATGAAAATACATCTTGGAAATAGACAAATTTTACACGTGAAAACTGAAAATTGGGTAACATTTAGATTAGGGTACACATATTCACCATTAACTAGCAGCTTATTAACATGCAGATTAATAACATGCTGGCTTTCTGTTAGCCATTACAAGTCACTTATTACTATGTTATTCTGCATGACCTTATTCTACTCGTAATAGACCATTAACTAAGAATGTATCCAATATAAACTCCTAATTACTGTTTATTTGTAGTTAGTAAGTTAGTTGTTGTACATGAATTATTATCTTAACAGGCTTGGGTTAGTATGGGGCTTATAAGGTAGTTTTAGGAACAGTTATTCTCCTTCAATAATATTTAGAAAAGATGGTCTATTCATAGGAACAAAACTCAAAACTACAAGTGCCTAACAGTGTCCAAATAAGTCCTAATTACATATTTTTGACTGAGAATAAATGTTCCTGAGAATAATTGTTCCTCTTGTGCTACCGCCTTATAGGCCCCTTAATGAGCTAAGCATGTTGAGATCACAATTCATATACAACAACTAGCTTACTATGAATAAGAGTTTATATTGTAGAAATTCTAGTTAATGGTTTACTATGGGTAAAATAAGCTCATATAGAATAAGGCACTAATAAGTGACTTGTAATGACTAACAAATGGCTAGTATGTTAAAAAAATTGGCATGTTAATAGGCTGCTAGACAATGGTGAATATGTGGACGCTAATCTAAATCGTCACAGAACATTTTAGGCCAGTTTATGAAGGAATTCCGTTAATAAGCTGTGCAGAAATTTTAAATTTGAATGTTAGAATGAATGTTAAACGTCAAACAATATCTTTACTGCAGTTTTTGAGGTTTCCTTTTAACTGCTACATGAATTTATCAAAAAGTATATATACTGATTGAGCAACAATACAAGACACTTCCTTTGAAAAGACAGGTATTGCTGTATAGGAGTCCTGTAATAGTAATATATCTTTCGATCCTGTGAGGGAAATTCAATCTCCGCTTTTATTCCATCCGTGAATTACTGATGTACACAACTCACAGTGAACACACAGTAAGTGAATGTACACACTATCCCCAAATGAAGGATTAGATATTTTGCTCAAAGGCACCTCAGCCGTGGATGTGTGCATGGGAGAGCTATGTTTAATCACTTCGCCCATCCACATTTTTTCTACTGGTCAGGGATCGAACCAGCCATCCTTTGGCTGCCTGAAGATGAAATCCCTGATGTGAATGTAATTTCTCTTCTCAGTAATGGCAGAGCCCAGCCCTGATCTCTGTAGCCCTATGTCTCTAAAGGCCCCTACTGCCTGACCTGTAAGCCATATGAGTCTATTCCTATTCCTACCAGGCACAGACTGGCAATGCCCGATGGACCGGTCCACCTCAGACCATATGAGGTCCAGTGGCCTCCGAATGTTTTTCTTTAATGAAGTTATTTATTTCTGAAGGCCACATTTGCCCAGCACCCTTGCGGCCCAGTTGCATCCACTATTTGAATAGGCTTGGGGGGTTGCACAGGCTGATACACCTCATTAGTCTCCTCAGGACAGGACATCGTGCCCCCTTCCCCCCCATCCATCAAGTGGGTATGTCCATGTAGTCACCAGGTTTATGTCAAAATAATACAGGGAAAGAACGTAACTGTCACATCAGGGGTCACACGATGCACTTGGTGTAAGAGGTTAGTTTCTGTCGCCCTCCTACCCCAAAGGCCAAAAAGCTCTCATTTTAACCGATTAAACCACAGGCATTTATATTTTTTTTACTAGAAACTACCAGAAGAAAAACGTGTATTAACAAGAAAATGCAGACAGCTAATCTTGAATCTGGCACGGATAATGGCGATGCGACAGCGTTGCAAACGCCATTGCCCAAAATGTCACAGAGAAGATTCTGGACCAAGCAGCAGAGCTGTCTGCATCTGTAAGCTGTACAGTTTACCTGTAGACACAGGCAGAGGTGTGACAGGCTGAAAACCTGAAGCAGAAAACCTCACTTCATTCACATTATAGCCACCCCCCCAAATATCCCTCAGCCCCCACCTCTTTCCACCACCACACAACCCAACCAACTGCACCCTACACACTTTCGCCCTTGCCCCAACAACCCTTCCTGCCACCCCCCAACCTCCATCACTGCCCGTGCCATGCCCCTGCAATTTCACTATATGTTTTACACCTAGTTTTTCTATTTCATGCAATTAAAAATTCTTCAGTGACGTGATGTGAAATCTCTGAAGTGAAAAAGAAACATATTTCGAAGGGGATTTGAACCATATCATAGTCCACACTGGATCCATAGATATGTGACTGAACCACTGTCCTATCGATTCCCTGAAGTGACAGTGTTTCTACTATGATAATATATGTCTTGGAGGAGGGAGTCCTGACTGTGTGACACTCAAACATAACAATGATTCGCCTCTGTCATTTCCACCTTACAGTAACTGATTTTCAACCTGTGTTTGCTACAATTATGTTTTTTTAGTATCAGCATCTGATCGGGGGGGATTTGAGTGAGTTTTTCTTCATTTGATCATAGGCTACTGCTGAAAAGACAGCTTCTCCTTGAAGTCTGTGCAGGCACTCGGCAAGACTCATTCAGTCACAGTGACAGCACCACATCAGAGAGTACACACTTTTGTATCGCGAATGTGATCTGATTTGAAATGTACCGGCTTTGTTTGCTTTTAAATACCATATCCTGAATGTTATCAACAACGGGTCAAGGGGTACTAGAGTGCTTTAACACCACTCAAGGGTAATTTTTAAAAAATTTGTTCAAGACAGTCTCTTACTTCTCAATGGTATGTAGCAGGCCTAAGAGACACTGTCAGATCTTCACACAAATAGTTTTTGGCCCCCCTCTACATTTTCCCCGCTATTTTTGTCTAGCTCGCGAATATAAAATGACCACCTCCACTCAGAGGTATTCAGAGAACAAAAACATTGTCTTACATTCAGGCAAATATGGTACATTGGATCAAATGCAACTGAACCTCCTTAAGCAGAGTGTAGGCTATTGGTTCCATCTGAATTTACCCACATGACAACTTTCACACACTAACATGTCCATACAATCAAGTTAGGTCAGCCAATTAGCTGTGTTACACTGATATACCAAATTTGCCTCATAGCAAGCTATCCAGAGCTAACTCTAAATGATAGCAAATATGAGAATTAGCCAGCACCATCAGGATCCTGCAGGCAAACTTGGCTGCTAATGTACATATTCTGAGCACCAACCAGTTATGTGAAACCAAGTGTTTAAAACCGTGATGTTTACCAAATTGTTTAATGCCCTGTGAATTTAAAAGAAGGTGTTCAGTGTAACTGCTACCCCTCATCCTCATTCAAATGAACGGAGTGCTTCTGCTTTCCTTATCCTGAAAAGTGGCATTAACCACATCATAAATACGAAGTTCCTGGATGATTGCTCTCATCTATACTGAGATGCATAGCAAATCAGTTTGTATGAGAACCAGGCTACATCTTAATCACAAAAGAGAAGCAAATTTATTCTAAGAACAAGATTTTTTTGTCCAAAATTATATGCCAAAGGTATTGGCACCCTTTTTATTTAGTACATTGTGAAAGCTCCCTTTTGAAAAAGCTCCCTATCCTTCTTCTTTGTCCTTTGGCATGCCATAAATTTGGAGAACACAAGAAAGGGACCTGGAAACCACCGTCGTCACAGAATCTATCCAGAACGTCCATATTTTTAGGTATTGGGTATTGGAATGTGCTCGTGTACATTGTCTTCTATAGATTACCCCCCTGACTCACTTTACCACTAAAGTAATGGTCAAACGTACTTCCCACCAAACCCCTGTTATTCAAACTCACCAAGTGATGTCAGCAGAAAGAACAATAACAGAATATGGTACAACATAGACCGTATAGCAAACTAACAGCTAACGTTAACTGAATTAGGCTACAAGGTTATTTTTATTAATGTGTCCTATAGCCCCACTCGGTTAGCGTAAGTTGCATGCTACACAGTCGATGTTGCAGCTAATTCTTCGTATCAATATCGGGGTTAATAATTGGTCGGTCTGTTCCTAGCTTAACCTGCAGAAAGACACGCAGGCCTGAGACGGAGGGTCTTCAATGTGGAAGGGTTGTACATTACCATTGAATACGTATTTTTATTCCAAATTTTGCAGGTAATTCCTGAAGGGCAAAAGACTTGCCTTTACTCACAAGCCAAAACTTTGGTCTAAGCAGAGAGAGGGCACAATGTGCTCATGTGAGCGAGCTACATGACCATTGATACATCCTTTGAGATAGCTGTGCGTCAAATTTTTTATCAGAGGTGATACCGCACTCAAGATCAAAACATTCTTGCTTCAGAATTCTGGTGTTGCCCAAAGTTCTGTGGCAAAGCCTTGCGGTTATCCAAATGACCAGAGGGGACTCGGCAGCCAAGAAGCTCACTGTGCCATTAGCTACGCAGCTGGGCCTCATGCTGTTCATGGGCAGAGAGCAAGAATGATGGAGTCGGGTGGGGAATTACAATGCGGGCTACTGTTGGCTGGCACACAACTGGGTGTTTTTGTAATGAGATACTGAAACAAATGTTTGAAAGAGATCCCTAACTCAGATATGTGTTTTATTGTAAAAATCAGATAAAAAAGTAAAGTAAGTGTCCGCATACTGGGATCTCCCCAAAAGACTTAAAATAAAATATAAAATAACAGGGGATCTTTTTTTGTCCAGTGTTTTGTTACCATTTTGTTGCCATTGTTGCACCAACTGAGTCACCATTTGTCATATTGACATGCTGTGTCTTTGACACCTTTTGACAATGAAGCCTAAAGGGATCTGCGAGATCGCTCAAGCAGGTACACCTCATAGACCAATTAAAGGTGTGAAGATAGCCAACAGATAATGAGGCCAGTGAGATTATGTATTATTATGTATTATGTAATACACGGACAAAACAAGTCAAATGCAGAGTAATGATATATAGGTATTGCAGTTTTAAGTTAAAAATGGGTTTCTACAAAGGACAATTTTTGTATCTTTACTTGTTTGGTCTTAAATACTGAATTTGATTTTCAGTGATTTCCATTTTGAAATACCAGTTGAAAAGCACCTGAATCCTAACTGTGATCCCCCAGAAACATCAAGATAACCAGTGAAACCTGACTAAACATTAAGGCCTGACCCTTTATAACAGGACGCCATTTCAGAGGTTTATTTTCTCGTTCTTTTTCCTACCGATAGGTCTCAGTGACCTCGAACAACAGAGATGAATTCAGACTGGATTTCTCCTTTAAGTAAAAGGCATTGTAAAGGCCTATCTCTTTAAGATGCATGCCATTTAAGTTCACCATTAATGTTCGATCATTGTAAATGAAACATTAAACAAATTAAACATAAAACATGTTTTTCTACGCCTTTCCCTAGATTACAAAAGAAGAAGAAGCTACGATACAGGACGTCCTGCACAATGCAAGGTCTTGGTTAGAAGTTATTCAATATTAACAATACTTTCAGTCAAATCACTTAATAGTCACTTAGTTGCATTGTACACTGGCCTATTTAGATGTTCACATCACACATATATCTATCTGTCTGGCTGTCTGGCTGACTGTCTACGTTCATTCAAGATTTGCTGAGGTGGTTTAGGTTTCTAGACTGGAGATGAGATACCTGAGCAGATTATTGTAAGAATTCTTCACTATCAGTTTTCAATGTGTTGGAGTGCCTATTCAGTGTCCTAATACCCATGCTGTTCGAAAATTTTATCCAAATCCGTGCAGTACTTTTTGAGTTATTTTGTACAAAGACAGACAGACAGTCAAACACCAGCGAAGACCACCTGCCACTGTCATTCATTTAGTGTACATTTGACAAGAATTTCATATAGGCTAAATATAACATTTCAGTGAACAACAGTGACATCACTGACCTTTTTAGAAAACTATAACATATACTACATTTTGCATCATGACTTGTTGGATTCACATAAAACCCTGAGCACAGCCAACAGGATAGGTTTCTTACTTGGGCAGGGATTTAAGAACATTTGTGACACATCATGCAAATTGTCATCTTAACATGTAACATTAACGTTCTGTTTACAGTGGACTCCATAGTATACACAGCCATCCTGTGATACCATTTAGTAAGCAGCAGTCTCGCCCATAGCCTGATACTGCCGTGTGTTATCTTCAATCCAGACCAAAATAAAAAAATTCTGAGCCTGACCTATATTAGTTAGTTAGATCTATGTCTTTGCTAAATTGCCATGGAAAAGAAGCTGGGGTTTAAGCATCTGAAATCAGTAGGCCTATTTTATTAAATGTATTGTGATTGAGATGAATTGTACCCATGTTTGGATACAGCATGAGGAGGTTTGCGCAAGTTTCACTGACGAGCTGGAGTACATTGTTAAGTATCAAGTTGTGTATCCAATAGGGGAACAGACTACATGGTAAATTTAGCCCAGTGCATTTGGGTTGTGCTTATAATTTCTCTCGTCTTTATTGGGAATATTTCCAATAAATCCCCGGGAAGAAACCCACTGATCCCCATTATAGTCGGCAGCACCCCTGATTGGAAACAGGTTCTAATACACAACAAACACTGAAATTTGATGAGGCCTAACAAACAGGACAAAATAATGCAGTCACTATTCCTTATGTATCAATGGGTAAATCATCACCATGGGACTTCAATTTCATATCACAAACAGCACAAGCAACATCAACCTTGCAGTGCTCATTCGCAATCCTGAAGGGGCACTGGAGACGTGGCCTATGTGTTTTATAATATTGCCTCTAAATACGCATAAAACCACATTATTTAATCAGAAAAGAAAAATCCGCAGCCCTGTTATTTTTTCATGCATTAACTGTGTTAATTAAAGCTCCACGATTGCTGCCCATCCAAACTAAATCTGGTGCCGAGCCCACAACACCCACAACAGGAACTTTGTTAAACTGGCTCTTAGACTACTCCTTTCACTGATGACATTACTTTACATTTACATTTACATTAGGCATTTAGCAGACGCTTATCCAAGCGACTTACAAAAGAAACATTCAAGCTACACACAGAACAACAGGAGTGCATTTGCTAACATAGAATCTGCGCTGTTTAGTTGAAAGGCATAGTGTAACACAGTGTAAGAATAAATTAAGTGCATCTCAAGTTACACCAGATATCTTGGAAGAGCTTAGTCTTCACGATTTCTGAGTGGAAGGTATCAGTGATCTGTAGCATTGGAGTCATTCCACCAGCGGACCAATATGAAGAGTCTGACGACTGCACAAGGTGGCGTGCTAGAAACGTTCTTAGAGAGCGTAGTGGACCTACATCACATACTTATTTCTTCACAAAAAGGATGCTTGTCTCAGACATGAATGTTAGATTTGATAAGACACTTGATACCAAGCCTTATAGCCAGCAGTGCACAGATGATTACTAAGAAACCATTCAAAGAAATGCTTATTTTCACATTGCCATAGAGGTAGTGCTTTATGACCAAAGCAAATATTCAGTCCCCCATTTAGGCTATCTATGAACATTTACAAAGTACATTCAGTTTTTAATTTTTTTCCAGAAAAAAGTGGATACAGAAATACTGGGCCATGTGAAACTCGTTTGGCATGTAGATCCAGTTTTAATGTGTAGTTTTCGGTTCCCGGAAGGCTGTCAACTCTCTCCCCTTACCCTCTCTTGACTTCCGGAACACAGGTTGGTTGGACACAGATTTTGCGGAATAACTCAGAACCATAGTGCACCATCTGACCATGTGTTGTAGTGCCACCTATTGACAGACACAAATTTAGAAAATCAGGAAATTTTTGTGTTTGCATTGTACAATCATTTTCATTGAAGATTCCTGTAACTGAAATACCAGGTCACCTGAAACATGGTGAGAAGTGTACTCACAGCGTGCTCATAGCACAAGAGATATTTTGGTCCCACATGACTACTCCTCCCATACACTGGGCCCCAGCAAGAGAAGTTGATTGCATAGTTTTCAAAGAATAACTTGAGAACCGTAGCTCCCTGGCCAATGAAATTTTAATGATACGTATGTCTAAAGGAGACACTTCCAACAAGCTCTCATCTGCCCATGTATGTTTTAGCACCGCCTATTGACAGGCAAAAAGCTAAAAAGCTGCAAATTTGGGGGTTTGCATTGTACAAAAATGTCCACTGAAGACATTCCTGGGACACAGCAATACTGGGTAACTTGACACTTGGTGGCGATCCCTTTCTGTCAAGAAATCCCAGGACACAGAAACTCGGTGGACACACAGCCCCAGTGGGCTCACAGCGTGTAAACTATTTTTGAGTGCTTTTTGAGTGCTCCCCTACTGCACTGGAATAACTCAACATCACATATGAGGGACAATAAAATAACAGATCACTTGAAACTCTCTGGGCATGTAGCCCGAAGGGGCACTATTTTGGTCCCCAGTGATGGCTAACCCACTTTCATGCCCCCCCGCCCCAAAGCTAAAGTTGGGTGATACAGCTGCATGTATAGGGATGCCTGTGTAAGATCCAAAGATCCAACTCGAAAACTTTTCAGGACTGAGGTGGAAAAGACACTCAGATGTTTCAGAGTGGACTGGCTGATGACCTACAGTTGGCTTAACCTTTGACATATGGCAAAGCCTTTTGTAAGGTGTGTCAGGTATGTGACTAAAGACATTTTCCACCAAGAGAGAGGGGGCCTCTCCTGTCTGATGGATTTAAAAACTTCAGGAAAAGTCCCAGAGAAATCCCAGGCACAAGAAAGGTCTCAGGCGCATGAGAAGCAGTCTCCAAATATAGAAAATTTCAAATGCATAATCTGTTTTTTTCAAAAAGCAAAGGAAAGGATTCAGGCCAGAGACGCTCCACTATCAATCATTTCCTCTTTGCGGCTTCTGGCCTGGCAGGGCATAGCAATTAGAGGCCATCAGGACTTGACCCAAACTTCATACAGCTAGTACAACTGAGATCAGTAGATAACAAGGCTCTCTGATAAATATATAAAGTGATATTTAAAATAGTTTCAGAGAAAATGAATTAACACACCATCAGTTTGTAAAGAAAATACTGAAGAAACTTCCGAAGAAAATAACCAATTTTGATGTTAACGACCCAGTCGTTTTCATTAATGTAATACAGGACAGATATAGACATTGGTGCTGACAAGAGAAAATCGTAGGAAGAAAAAAAAATGGACAGTGAGAATGTCTGATAAAAAGAGTATAAATACCTCGACCAAAGGTCTGATTCAATAGCAGTCCCATCATGTCATTGGATTCCTACCTTATTTCTAGGGAGCTCATCACTGAGCTTAAACACTTGGGGAGAAGCACATCTGGATTTAGTAATCACAGCCTTAAGGACAACTGTGTTTCTTGCTTTGGAACAGCAATGGTTACTCCTGAATATGTGTTTTTCTATGTATCTGCAATACTTGTTGTTATAATAACTGTGTTTGGCAACTTCCTTGTCATAATATCAGTGTGTCACTTCAAACAGCTGCACACCCCAACTAATGTGCTCATCCTCTCCTTAGCTGTGGCAGATTTGATGGTGGGAATGTTTGTCATGCCACTTGGATTCATCTGGATGATAGAAGCATGTTGGTTCTTTGGAACATCTCTTTGTGCGTTCCTCAACTTTTTTGCATTCCAGCTAACAACTGCATCTGTGCATAATGTGGCTCTCATTGCAGTGGACAGATACCTGGCTCTGAGCAATCCCTTTGTTTACACCAAGCAAATCACCGTAAAGCTCATGGTCATTGTGGCTTTGCTGTGCTGGGCGTTTTCAGTGGGGTATAACTTTAGTCTTCTTTATTGCAATGGTTTTTTCACTACTTCACTCAAACTGTGTCCAAGTGAGTGCCCCGTTGCTGTCAGTGAAATTTGGTCTTGGGTTGATTTTGTGGTTGTGTTTGCACTGCCTTGCTCCATCATGTTTGTACTGTACCTCAAAATCTTTGCCATTGCCAAGAGACATGCCAATGCCATCAGGGCAGCTAATAACAGTCAGGTCAATCCAAATGCCAGCAAAATTGAACAAGTGCCCAAACGATCTGAGAGAAAAGCTGCAAAAGTGCTGGGAATAGTTGTGTTTGTATTTTTGTTGTGTGTTGTGCCTTATTACATTGCCAGTGTTATGGCAGAATTTATCCAAAACCAAATCTTTGAAGATGTGTTAAATTACACATCACTTATACTTTACCTGAATTCTTTGTTTAATCCAATTATTTATGCCCTATTCTACCCGTGGTTTCAGAAGAGCATGAGGTTCATTTTGAGGTGTCGTATATGCACCCCTGATTCTTCTCTCATGCAGCTGAAGTGACGTTTTTTCCATATGACAAGGTCTCAATAGGAAAACAAATAATTTGAAACAAACTTGTCAAAGCATGTGAATGACCTAATAGACCTTACACTATCGTTTCATCTGTTCCTTGATGTTTATGTGATCTGACTATTGATTATTACTGATGATTATTATTACTTGATTTTTAGTTGAATTGAATAATACATCCTACATATTATTATCTCCATATGTTTCCTTTTCACCCCGAAATGAACTCATAATAATTAGTGTTGTCAATGTTAAGGCATTAAAGGGCAAGTTAATGTTTTTACACCTCACGCCTGTTTTCTGATGGTTTATGACAAAACACAATGGTTAAGATTGAAATTCTGATGTATGCCTCTGTTCTGGGAATTTTTGGTTGTGATTCAATGAAATTTTCTATTGTGATTAATCAGATTATTTTTTTAATCGATTGACGGTGGCAATAATAATGTATATATTGATTGAGAAATGGTAAATGAATGCACTATGTTGGAGGAACATCCTCTGAAAAAACAGGTATAGCTGTGTAGGAGTCCTACAGAATGGACATCTGTGCTGATGCTGATGTGACTGAAGTAATTTCTGTTTCTATGAACTTTCCTTATCAGAAAACCAAAGAAAACCAAAAGACGCAAAAATATTAAGTGTGCCAGTGTCAGCCCTGATCTCTCTGTAGAGCTTTACTGTAGTTTTAAACAAAAACAGCTATTTCCTGCCGATCTTATTGTTCCTGGTAGGGTGACTACCATACTTAGGCCTATCCTATTTGGGATATAGGACATTTGCCTAGTGTGTCAACACACCTTGGGGCATATGGAACAATATATACAGCCCACATATTTTTCTTGACCATTTTGCAATAACCAGGCCTATGGATTTTAATATAATGAACAGTAATTCTGCATTTTCCTGAGCTCTATCAGAGCCCTAAATAGCCTGTAATAATAGTAAAAACAACCTGAGTCCGTTGAACACAAAATATAATCAGACAGGCTGTCAATAGATTGTCTGCCAAAATGTAACCTAACCAAAGTTACTGTGCAGAAACAGTATATCAACCACAACCCCAGCTTTGAGCTGCATCCTGCTTTCTTGGAGAACAAATGCAGAGGAAGAATAATCTTTCTCACTGGCAGTGCTCAAGGCTGGGATTGAGGACAGGCTACACTCCATGCAGTCATTGGCAGGTTGGGGAAAGTCTTTTCTAGGGATGCACCGATCTGACCTTTTTAGTTACGATACCGATTCTGATACATGGGTTTTGCATATCAGTCGATATCCGATAACGATTCAATGTCCCCACTAAATCTGGAGGCATCATCATGGGCATCATCCTCAGCTTTTATTACCCAACTCTCCCACCCAGGCATTATTTTCCAAGACAAAACAGAACAAAATAACATAAACAAAAAATATAATAAATTGTTAGATAGAATATAATTAAGAAATCACTTAACAAAATGTCAGCTTTTTAAACTGGAAAAATTGTGATGGAAATAATGGATGTATGAAAATAGCCATTTGTGGCAGGCTTGTTGGAAAGAAAATCATGTTTGGAAGCAGCCTAATGTTACTCATCAAAAGGAACAAAAATTGCGTACTGCATCACTACTATAATCCAATGAAGTATAATCCAATTAAGTTGTTTATGAACATTTATTTAAATTGGCGCAATAAAACATAATCAACATCTTCAGCTGCCTACTGACTTCCACTAGCATCTTGCAAGAAACAAAGTTTGTCTCACCTAAGTCCTGTAGCGTTAGGTTAATCCTGATAAATTTAAAGTAACAGGCACTAGCACACACTTATTTATTTTTAAAAAAGAAATGGCCCAGATCAATTACTTGATTACCAATATAATCATTTAATTTAATAGACCTCCTCTGTGACATCACCAAAATGTAATCAAAAACCCACCTACATGTCAATGCCTTGTCTTATTGAAATTAACAAAGTCTTATTGAAATTAACATGGGATTTCTGTATAACCGCAGCTGTCAAGCTCTGTGGATGTCTATAGGCAATGACTATCTGAACTGATTAATCATTGCTGGCCTATCAATTTACAAAAGCACCCGGCTGTTTAGGTTTTTTTAACTTTTCACCAATTCTTTGTTAATGTAATATCTGTATTGTACATCGCTTTGGATAAAAGCACCTGCAAAGAAACCATAACCATAATCATAGGCATCCAAGAAACATGCTTTCAGATTGGTAGTGAGGAAGACCTTTGCATTGGAGATTAAAGCGGTATCACGCAAGCCTGCGATTTTTTCCCTCCGGAGCTCCCCCTACAGGTGCAGATAAAAAAAATAGGAACAGCATTGTACATTCTCATCAATCCATATGGATTTGCTTGAAAACCAAAGCAATGATAACTGACCAGCAATGACTAAAGGAACCAGCAATGATAATTTTCATTGAGTTATGTTGACTGACAAGGTAATAAAAGTGATTTCAGTTTAGGTTTCGTTTAACACAACGCATATTTTCAAACTACAAGTGCTTGCAACTGCATGATCAAGCAATAGAGGGTGCTGAAAGAACCTCCATTCACCCTGTAATGAGCCATTTAACCATCAAAGTGACAAAAAAGCTGGTAAATTGACCTAAAAATTTTGTCTGGTATCCCTTTAAATTTGCTCCTATATTCAACTGTAGAAGTTTGTTGACTCTCTGTCATTACTAGCCTCTAGCCTAAAAACTCTAAAAGTGGGCAAATCAATAGGAAGAGCAGTGAGAAAAGCAAATACAGCATGGGGAAGATCAGGTAATAAGTAACATGAGTGTTAATGAGGGCAGTAATCCCAAGATGATTTCTGAATACACCTCATATGTGCTATTTTCAATAAACAAATATGGTTTTGTTGAGAGATTTTTTAAGTGGTACTTTGTAGTACTTAGGGGTTCAAAATACCTTGCCTGTCTTCTATGGATCGTCTATCCATAATTGAAAACCCAGTGGTTCCTAATGACAGTCGTTCAGAAAATAAATCAGGTGTTTAATTGAGCTCAACTGTGTCTTTTTCTCCTCAGGTCCGGTCAATGTCTCATATTTCTTAATCTCAAACCCTTAGAAAAGTCATGAGGGGCTGTTTAGACAAAAACTGAGCAAAAATCTAGGACTTTCATATTACTTAAGTTAAGTGACTTAACCAATATTTAATAGCCCACATAGAGGGTCGATCCTTGAGGATTACATCATAATTCAAGAAAAATTAGCAGTGCTTGGGGACAGTGGGGTGGGACTGTACCGTAAGACGATATAAATACAGTACAACAATAGATCTGATTCAGTAAGTGTCTGATCATGTCAGTAGATCTCTATTCCGTGTCTAGGGAGCTCATCAGTGAGCCAGCATATCTACAGACAAACAGATTCAACAATTACAGCCTTTTGGAAAACTGTGTTTCTTGCTTTGGTAAAGCAGCAGTCACTCCAGGCTATGTGGCTTTGTATGTGTTTGCAATACTTGTTATTATAATAACTGTAGGTGGAAATCTGCTTGTAATCACATCAGTGTATCACTTCAAACAGCTTCACACACCAACTAATGTGCTCCTCTTTTTCTTGGCTGTGACTGATTGTTTTGTGGGAATTTTTGTAATGCCAATGCAGTTTATCTGGCTTATAGAATCCTGCTGGGTTTTTGGGACAAGGGCATGTGCTTTTTTCAACTTTGTGTCATTTCATTTGACATGTGCATCTGTCCATATTGTGGCTCTTATTGCAGTGGATAGATGCATGGCTCTGAGCAATCCCTTTTTCTATTCCAAGAAAATTACAGTGAACCTGATGATCATCACCACCACACTGGAGTGGGTGTTTTCTGTGGCTTACAACTTTGCTCTTCTGTACTGCAATGGTTTCTTTACTCATGCACTGACACTGTGTCCATATGACTGTCTCATTGGCATTGATGAAATATGGTCTTGGATTGATTTTGTGGTGGTATTTGTATTGCCTTGTTCAATTATGTTTGCTCTGTATCTGATAATCTTTGCTATTGCCAGGAGGCATGCCAATGCCATCAGGGCAGCCAATAGTCAGGTAAATCCAAATAGCAAGAATGAACACGTGCCCAGAAGATCTGAGAGAAAAGCTGCCAAAGTGCTTGGGATCCTTGTGTCTGTGTTTTTGGCATGTGTTGTGCCCTATTACCTCGCTAGCGTTATTCCTGGGAGTATCGACAGCCAAGTTTTTGAGGCTGTGTTGAGTTACACGTCGGCCCTCCTTTACCTGAATTCTTTGTTGAATCCGATTATTTATGCTTTGTTCTACCCGTGGTTTAAAAAATGCATGAAATTAATTTTAAGGTGTCGCGTATGTAGCCCCGAGTCTTCTCTCATGCAGGTGAAGTGATATTTTGGGTAAACTTATCTGAGTATGTGACAGAATGTACAGATAAAATAGAATGACCTGCTTAATATAATATGATCGCGTCTCACACACATGCTCATATACATAATTACGTTATGATTTTTTTTTTGATCTGTTGTATTTTGCAAACTTCTGAAATTGTAAGATTTTGAAATGTTTTATGAATGACAAGTGATACAAATGCATGCAATAAAGCACTACATAGATTTAGAAACATTTCCTGCCAATGTTATTGTTCCTGGTAGGGTGACTACCATACTTAGGCCTATCCTATTTGGCATATAGGACATTTGCCTCATGTGCCAACACACCTTGGGGCATATGGAACAATATATACAGCCTACACATTTTTCTTAAACATTTCGCATTAACCAGGCCTATGGATTTTAATATAATGAACAGTAATTCCGCATTTTCCTGAGCTCTATCAGAGCCCTAAATAACACAATAGCCTGTAATGATAGTAAAAACAACCTGAGTCCATTGAACACAAAATATAATCAGATAGGCTATCAATAGACTGTCTGCCAAAATGTAACCTCACCAAAGTTACTGTGCAGAAACTGTATATCAACCACAGTCCCAGCTTTGAGTTGCGTCCTGCATTCTTGGAGACCAAATTCAGAGGAAGAAAAATCTTTATTTTTTAAAAACAAATGGCCCAGATCAATTACTTGATTACCAATATAATATTTTAATTTAATAGACCTCCTATGTGACATCACCAAAATGTAATCAAAAACCCTCCTACGTGTCAATGTCAAAAAAGTCTTACTGAAATTAACATGGGATTTTTGAATAACCGCAGCTGTCAAGCTATGTGGATGACTATAGGCAATGACTATCCAAACTGATTAATCATTGCTGGCCTATCAATTTACAAAAGCACCCGGCTGTTTAGGTTTTTTTTAATTTTCACCAATTCATTGTTAATGTAATATCTGTATTGTACATCGCTTTGGAGAAAAGCACCTTTCGTTACCAGTCGTTCAGAAAATAAATCAGATATTTAATTGAGTTTAACTGTGTCTTTTTCTCCTCAGGTCCGGTCAATGTCTCATATTTCTTAATCTCAAACCCTTAGAAAAGTCATGAGGGGCTGTTTAGACAAAAACTGAACAAAAATCTAGGACTTTCATATTACTTAAGTTAAGTGACTTAACTAATATTGAATAGCCCACATAGAGAGTCGATCCTTGAGGATTACATCATAATTCAAGAAAAATTAGCAGTGCTTGGGGACAGTGGGGTGGGACTGTACCGTAAGACGATATAAATACAGTACAACAATAGATCTGATTCAGTAAGTGTCTGATCATGTCAGTAGATCTCTATTCCGTGTCTAGGGAGCTCATCAGTGAGCCAGCATATCTACAGACAAACAGATTCAACAATTACAGCCTTTTGGAAAACTGTGTTTCTTGCTTTGGTAAAGCAGCAGTCACTCCAGGCTATGTGGCTTTGTATGTGTTTGCAATACTTGTTATTATAATAACTGTAGGTGGAAATCTGCTTGTAATCACATCAGTGTATCACTTCAAACAGCTACACACACCAACTAATGTGCTCCTCTTTTTCTTGGCTGTGACTGATTGTTTTGTGGGATTTTTTGTAATGCCAATGCAGTTTATCTGGCTTATAGAATCCTGCTGGGTTTTTGGGACAAGGGCATGTGCTTTTTTCAACTTTTTGTCATTCCAATTGACATGTGCATCTATCCACATTGTGACTCTTATTGCAGTGGATAGATGCATGGCTCTGAGCAATCCCTTTTTCTATTCCAAGAAAATTACAGTGAACCTGATGATCATCATCACCACACTGGAGTGGGTGTTTTCTGTGGCTTACAACTTTGCTCTTCTGTACTGCAATGGTTTCTTTACTCATGCACTGACACTGTGTCCATATGACTGTCTCATTGGCATTGATGAAATATGGTCTAGGGTTGATATTGTGGTGGTATTTGTATTGCCTTGTTCAATTATGTTTGTTCTATACCTGATAATCTTTGCTATTGCCAGGAGGCATGCCAATGCCATCAGGGCAGCCAATAGTCAGGTAAATCCAAATAGCAAGAATGAACACGTGCCCAGAAGATCTGAGAGAAAAGCTGCCAAAGTGCTTGGGATCCTTGTGTCTGTGTTTTTGGCATGTGTTGTGCCCTATCACCTCGCTAGCGTTATTCCCGGGAGTATCGACAGCCAAGTTTTTGAGGCTGTGTTGAGTTACACTTCGGCCCTCCTTTACCTGAATTCTTTGTTGAATCCGATTATTTATGCTTTGTTCTACCCATGGTTTCAAAAATGCATGAAATTAATTTTAAGGTGTCGCATATGTAGCCCCGAGTCTTCTCTCATGCAGCTGAAGTGATATTTTGGGTAAACTTATCTGAGTATGTGACAGAATGTACAGATAAAATAGAATGACCTGCTTAATATAATATGATCCCATCTCACACACATGCTCATATACATAATTACGTTATGATTTTTTTCATGTATTTTGCAAACTTCTGAGATTTAAAAATGTTTTATGAATGACAAGTGATACAAATGCATGCAATAAAGCACTACATAGCTAGAAACATCCCTTCACTTCAGTATGAATTCTTCATAAGCAGCCTAGCCAAAGTGGAATGGCAGGTAGTCATTCAGGAAAATATATATCTTGTGCATAAGGAAGAATTAATGAAGAGTTTAGAGAAAAAAATAAGGTCACTCCATACTCCAAATTACCCAGAGAAAAAAAATCTTGTCACCATGTCAGAAAAATCTGGAAAAAGAATCACAGGGCTCCTAAATCAAATTTATTAACACATATGAAATTACAGTATTTCAAATAATTTTGTAATTACAGCCCTTTTTATGCAGGATTCAAGCCAGATCTCTTTCTTTTCTCTCTTTGCTGAAATATTAACAAAGGTCAAATATACAATATAATGTTCAGATAATTTATATTTGCTTGAATAACTGTTTAAATATTGGTGTGATGGGGCATGGTGCTGTGATAAATTAGTGTATTTGTCATTTTTGTTTTCATACATAAAATTATTGGAATTATGGCATAGATGCATTTTTGACAATATATATTTTTTTAAAATACATGGGTTAGTGGATTGATTGATTTTATACACTACATGTAAACGTTTTGAATGATGAGGTGTAGGGATTGGGGGTGTCGTGGTGCAGTTGGCTCACATACCATAAACCTGGGGATCAAGGTTAAATTCCTGTGCAGGGTCTTTCCTGATCATTCCCCATCTCTCTTTCTCTTATTTCTTGTCATATCTCTACTGCCTATGTCTAATTAAAAGTAATAAAAGTCCAAAAGTATATATTGTTTTACTCAGGCAACTGACAAGACATTTGGTGGTGATCAAATACATTATTATTACATGAGATCATGTGTGTTTGAAAGTCAAGATTAAATAGAAACTTCAAGAAACTCGTGAAGACTAAGCTCTTCCAAGAATATCTCCTGGCGTAAACTTTGAGAATGCACTTAATAATTTAATTTCTCTACATTGTGTTACACTATTGCACTTTCAACTTAAAACAGTGCAGATTCTATGTTAGCAATACGCACTCCTTGTTAGTTCATTGTGTTGTAGCTTGAATGTTATCCTCTTTTGTAAGTCGCTTTGGATAAAAGCGTCTGCTAAATGCCTAAATGTAAATGTAAATGTAAATGGAAATATAAAATGGAAAAATGTAGCCTGATTGTATTCAGGTAGCCTATTTCAGAAACACTGTAGGCTAACATTAAGGCCTACAGAATGAAATTATACGCCACCATTATATACTATTTATTTTCCACCTCATCTCAAGTTACGTCAGAATGACAGTGTAATTCCACATCATATCAGTCTAGAAAACTAACACGTTTCATTTTCTGTTGGTAGTACACTTTGCAACTACAGAAGAGTCCTATCAGAATTCTTTTTCACTTTTGAGCAAGATGCTAATAGGCGAGATGCTAATTGAATTAAAACTGATTCATTGATCTATGCTAGGCTGGAGCTAAAAGTACCACTGTCAGACTCCAAGAATGGCTGGATGAACTGGAAAAAGGTAAAATTCAACTGTTTAACACAAGGGGAGGTGAACAATGAGTGTATTTGCCCAAATGGTGGCATATCCCTTAAGTTCACGCCCACTTTATCTATCATCAAGGATATGGAGTGAACCCTTTTAAGAACTAGCATTCGTATGTGACCAAAGTTGGGCCCATATTGAAGTTAGTTTATTTATTCATTTGCTACAACATGTTAGGACAAAATTTAAAAATGTAATCTTTAAATCTCTAATCTATTTAAGTCCAAACAGTCATTCTCTGTGTCAATTTATGATTTCATTATTATTCCTTCTTTTATATCTATCTCATTTCTTTATATCTCCGTGTCCTGTCCTCGACAGACCCAGGCCACTGCACCTTGGACAAGTCAAGAATCAACTCTTCCTAAAATCTTCATTTAACTTTAAGCATTACTCTGACCAACTCTAACCAGATCTTTCCAGTAGTGTAGCAAATGTATTACCTTGTAAACAACCATTTTAAAAGCAGTTTGCTCAATTAAAAGAAAATACACATCCAAAGTTTAACCACAGACAGCAATAAAAAGGCCATCATTGGTTGTATGACCATATGAACCCCATCCTATTGCAAATAAACTGATGTGATGCAGAAATAGGCTGGAATGGCCTCTACTCCAGACAGATCTGCAGAGCTGGTACAAATGTCAACCTAATGTCTGTATATGACCCTTGCCCATCTCTAAAAATTTCAAATTTTCCTTTATCTAGTTTTCCCTTATAGTCATATTATATAGTTGTACAGAAACAACCACCTTTGATTGTTTATTGAAAGGCGATGACCTAAGTACCAATTTGCCATGACTTCCAGTATTTTTTGTAAACTCCTTATCCTAATTCTTTACAGTTAAACAGCCATTAAAAAAGAACTCTGATACTTTTCAATCCACATGCAATTGGAAAGGTTAATTTGTAGTCAGTTTGTATCAGTTTGTATTCACTTAACAATGACTAAAAATGGGTATTCCAGGCAAGCATCAAAATAGCGCTATGTTTTGACACAACTTTTTTTACACACAGCAATTTCTTTGTCTTTAGCTTACATTGTTATGCTATTTTGATCAACAAATCTGACTACAGTAAAACTGCATAAGAATTCAGTGTCAACAGACACCATTCAATGCTACACAACAATCTGACACTATAATGCAGTTAGGACTACTGTTAAAGCTGTTTGTGTTGTATGTGATGATAGTTTTAAGTGCAATTGTGCTGATATTGACACAATATGGAGTATATGTTTATCTCAGTATTTATTTCATGAATTATTTTAGAGGCACATAATGAATACCGGTATTAATGTTATAGGTATATAAATCTAAATGCCTTTTAACATTTATGTTTGATTAAAGAGGGGGTTGATTATACATTTTTCTATACAGATGCAAGAGCCTTCAAGATGGCATCATTAATGATTCAAATAATAAAAAAGAAGAGAAACATGGGGTGGAGACTGTAACAGCAGGTTAAACGAGTATATAAATATCCTATTTACAGGTCTGATCCACTAGGAGTCCTATCATGTCTTTGGCTTCCAATTCAATCTCCCAGGAGCTCGTCACTGAGCCAACACACCTGGAGAAAAGCACATCTGGATTCAGCAATCACAGTTTTAAGGACAATTGTGTTTCTTGCTTTGGGGAAACAGCAGTCACTCCAGCATATGTGGCTTTGTATGTGTCTGCAGTACTTGTGGTTACTATAACTGTGGGTGGAAATCTGCTTGTTATTACATCAGTGTGTCACTTCAAACAGCTTCACACACCAACTAATGTGCTCCTCATCTCTTTAGCTTTGGCAGATATTTTTGTGGGAATATTTGTGATGCCACTGCAATTTATCTGGTTGATAGAATCGTGTTGGTTTTTTGGGACAACCATTTGTGCTTTTTTCAATTTCATGTCATTCCATCTGACAAGTGCATCTGTACATACTGTGGCTCTGATAGCGGTTGACCGATACCTGGCTCTGAGCGATCCCTTTTTCTATTCAACAAAAATAACAGTGAACCTCATTATCACTGTGGCATCGCTGAACTGGGTGTTTTCTCTGGGTTACAATTTCGCTCTTCTGTACTGCAATGGCTTTTTCACTCAAGCACTGAAACTGTGTCCAAGCGAGTGCCTCCTTGCTGTGAATGAGATATGGTCCTTTGTAGATCTTGTGGTGGTGTTTGTATTGCCCTGTTTGGTTATGATTACACTGTACCTCAAAGTCTTCGCCATTGCCAAGAGACATGCCAATGCCATCAGGGCAGCTAATAGTTACTGTAATCCAGAGGCCAGCAAGAATGAACAAGTGCCCAAACGATCTGAGAGAAAAGCTGCAAAAGTGCTGGGAATAGTTGTGTCCGTCTTTCTGTTTTGCTTAGTGCCATATTATCTGTGCAGCTTTATGGCTGACAGTATTCACAGCCAAATTTTCAATGATGTGTTAAGTTACATGTCAGCCCTACTTTACTTGAATTCTTTGTTCAATCCTATTATATATGCTTTGTTCTACCCATGGTTTCAGAGGAGCATGAAGATCATTTTAAGGTGTCGTGTATGTAGCCCAGAATCATCTCTCATGCATGTGAAGTAAGTAATTCAAACAGTTTTCTTTTTCCTATATGGGAATGACATAATGCACTACAATACCATCCTTTTCACCGATGAAACAATTCCTATAGGTTGTACGTTACATTACGGAGATGAATTTCATGAGTGGTTCATGGTCATTTTGCTTTGCTTTTGATATATTTTCCTTGTTTGTTTTGTCAATAATTGAGGTATAGAATTTGGCTTCTGTATGTCATTTGTTTTCATTTAATTTCCTTATCAACAAGAAATGTATTACATATTTCTACTGAATGTCTATTGAAACCTGTTGTAGAATTTTCATAGAAACCTGCTGTAGAATTGTTTGTTTATTATTGAAACCATTTTGCAAATTTTTTTTTTGTAGGCCTGATATTTACACAAATAACCTTTGTGTTTTCAATAATACGTATCAAAGCAGCTGTGATGGACCCAGTTTGCAATAGTGAGGTGCTTTAAAAATTTTGTCTATATCTTGTGATTAATACTTTTCAACTAAGAACAGTTGGAGAAATAAAAGACTTGATTACAAATCTATAGGGCTATTGAGGCTATTGTGTTACCTAATGAATAGCTCTGTGCAGCTCATTTTTCTATTGGTGTTCTGCAGGCAAGTCATCAGGACCATGTGATCTATTGTGCTATTGTGCAAAAGGTGGCCTACATTACAATTAAGTGAAAAATATTCTCCTGTGACTTTCTGATTTCACTGATTGCAGCAGTTTGAATCTGGTAATAACAGAAAATCATTGGTCATGTTGCTAAAGTAGATGGTCATGGTCAGGAGGTGATTAATGCCTAAAAACAGACCAAAATCGGCGATAATGGCATTTGAGTCCATAGTAACCGGGGTTGCTATGAGAGAAAATGGGTGTGTGCATGTGAAGATGGTGGTTAAAATATTACTAAACTCTGTATATATAAATATATAAATAATATTTATATCAAACCACAAGATGTTTATTCCAAACATTAAAGCAAGAGACGTAATGGGGACTTAAGGGGCATGACCAAGGTTAAATCAAAACCAGCAACTGCTGGACTTATCCCATTGAAACTCATTCATTCAATTCTGGAGTTTGCCCTACACAGCCCATTTTACTGTGACATGTTTCACATGCAGAACATCAATAGCCAATGCGCTATGAGTTTATAAGAATTTTATGAGATGGATTAAACTCTGGAGAAGGCTGTTCTGACAAATAAAATGTGTGTTTCTACTTTTAATGCTATGTAAATTCTCTCTCTCTCTCTATGTAAATTCTTTCTCTCTCTCTCGTGAAATGATAAATTTTATTTTGATCTCTATGGTCCAAAAACAGATAATTAAAAAAATACATGGCACAATGTTAGCCTTAATGGTGAAGACTTAAAACCCAATGACATAAGTGTACATATAGTCTTACAATTGCAAAATAAGTCATTCTGGTATGGCAACTGCATTTTGATGAAGGCATATTCATATGAAGACATAGTTTGATTGGCAGTTTGATGAATACATAACATTGTAAGTATATTAAGTTAACTGTGTATTAAGTCAGTGGAAAATTGCCCTTTTCATTAATTGTATCTGAATAATCCAAAATATTCTTTTAAATATCTCAGACCATATTACTAGCCTGATATCTCAGACCATATCAGTAGCCTGATATGTCAGACTACATCACTACCCTGATGGACTACCCTGATGGCACTTTGTTTGAAACTTAATCCTGTTCATCCTGTCTTCAATTTCTGTTCGCCAATTGCAGCACGAGCATGGCTACCATATCATTGTGCTATCAAGAGTGATTTAATCAATTTCACTTGACATTTTTTGTACAACGGCCTCATCTGCATATCTCTTTCGATGATTACCCATAAAAGTTATTGACCTTGACAATGACATGCGACAAAATAGGCTAGGGCTATTTTATTGACATGTTAACATTTAATTCAGTACAGAGCATCCAGTTTAATATTTTAACGTTTACTAGACTAGACTAGTTACGGACACGTAGGCAAAGTCTTCTAGACTCCAATCAAACTGTGCCTGACATAGGCTATGCCTGCTCTTACTGCCAGCCAGTAGTCAAAGTCAAAATGTAAAGCCAAAATCATCTAATTCATGCCAGTGACCTTTTGACATTCTTTCAGCTTAAGAAATGTGTGCCTACCAGGGCAGTGGGGCGGGGCAGTTTTTCATACGGGGGCATGGTCAAGGCTGGCTTGAAGTCTATTCTTGATCCTCCCATCTCTCAGATTTTCATTTCCTCGTCACATCAATAAAGTCTACAAAAGCCATAGATTAATTTTGTTAGTCTGTTAAACCTTTAAACATATTCTTAAAAGGTGTCTAAACACCATGTAGGCTTATGCACAGAGTTTTGGCAAACATCTCCACTTCAGCCTTTTCTGGTGAAACTGTGAGACATAGGGCTACGTACTGATAGCCTAAGTGTCTCTGCTGACGCCTACTTGTCCTGAACTTCCCTGGTCTCTAAATGTTCAAGTTGCGTGTAGGCTATCAGTTTTTCTTCACTGTCAAAGGACGACATTTATACACCAGTAAAGATTCAGAATGAGAGAATCAGAAACTGTACCTTAAGTGTCATGGAAGATAGGCTGCCATCTTGAGAGAGGAAATATATGGCACCGCCTGCAGTCTCCAGGCCACCGGTCTGGGTCTGACAGACACGTGTGACTACACTCCCTACCGATAGATGACGATAAAGCATAGCTCAGAGACCTCCCAAGAGAATCCATAGAGCCTACCCTCGCCGTTCGTATATGAAGCTAGCGACATTAAATGTCAAGAACAATGATCAAAATACTGTTTAAAGCGTCCACAAAAGTCTATAAAATTAAGTTTTGCCAGTTCACCTCATAACTTTTGCCAATATTTCAAGACTAAATCGTATAAAGTGTCTATCTAACCAAATTGCTCCAGACTAATCAAGAGAGTCATTCGACATGAGACTGTTATTATGCAGCAGCCATATTCGAGACTTCCGCACTGTCGCTGACTTCACAAAGCGTACTATTGGTAACAGCAGTGTGTTAGCTAAGGCACTAATTGTAAATAAAATACGATCAGTGTAGAATATATGTTGTCTAACTACGATTTCGGGCATTGTGTTTGAACCAATTAACGTTCACCATGGTAAGATGTGTGGTTTACTTTACTAGAGAAGTGGCAGTGTAGCCAGGTTATCATCCTAATGTTAGCCGTCGATAGCCGGCTAGGTTAATTTAGTTAGCTGTTGATCTCCTTTTCCCTCTTTAAAGTAGGTGAACAATTTATTGCTATTAACACACCATATGGCATGTTAGCATTATCCGCTATTAAATAAAGGACGTCAACAAGTTTTCATAGTCACGTTAACGCTACGTCAAATAGCTATCTTGCGGTGTGAGACACGTTATGTTTACAACTTTTGGTTTCTGGTAAAGTGTAAAGTGCGGCCACTGTCTCGCTCCCAGCGATGGTGAGGTCCAATGTAAGGCTATTACATAGTAGCATGATTATGTTTTGCTTTGCTCACTCCACTTAATCATGTCTTGCGTTCACTCTAGTCATCAAAGGATCCCAAGACGAGAAGCGAGTCAAGCACCCAAATAGAAGAACGAAAGCGATCAAGGAGTAGTGGTGAGTAAAATGAACTCTGTCTCTGCGCTGCACCCGCACCTAATTGGTGATGTAGCGTTGTGTGATGTTGCGTTTGAACATAACCCTCGATGCTCAACAGGGAGTGACCACCGTAAGCGGAAGCGCAGCCGAAGCAGGTCGTCCTCGTCGTCCAGTTCATCATCATCTTCTTCCTCCTCGTCCTG
Source organism: Tenualosa ilisha (assembly GCA_015244755.2). Lineage (NCBI taxonomy): Eukaryota > Metazoa > Chordata > Actinopteri > Clupeiformes > Clupeidae > Tenualosa > Tenualosa ilisha. The sequence goes on along the minus strand of PYXC01001400.1, from coordinate 654,848 downwards.
TTCATCATCATCGTCTTCTTCATCATCATCGTCTTCCTCATCTCGCTCGTCCTCCCGAAGCAGAAGTAGCAGTTCTAGTAGCAGAGGCAAGTTCCCATCCATGAATCAAGGAAGAAATTGAAATGTTGTAATGTATGGCAAATTAGGATCTGATGTACTGTATACAGTGGAGAAAACAAGTATTTGATCCCTTGCTGATTTTGTTGGTGTGGCCACTAATAAAGACTCGATCAGTCTGTAATATTAATGGTAGGTGTAGTTTAACATGCTGAGACAGAATATCACAAAGAAAATCAAGAAATCGACTAATTTATTTTCATTTTATTGAGGAAAATAAGTATGTGAACCCTCTTGCCAAACGTACTTTGTGGCAAACCCCTTATTAGCAAGCACAGAGGTCAGACGTTTTTTGTAGTTGATGACCAGGTTTCTGCACATATTAGGAGGAATTTTGGTCCACTCTCCTTTGCAAATGACCTCTAAATCATCAAGATTCAACTCTCCATCACTTCAGCTCTCACCATAGATTTTCTATAGGATTCAGGTCCGGAGACTGGCTGGGCCACTCCATGACCTTGATATGATTCTTCTTCAGCCATTCCTTGGTTGCCTTGGCTGTATGCTTTGGGTCATTATCCTGCTGGAAGACCCATCCACAACCCATTTTAAGCTTCCTGGTCACTCAGGATTTTACGGTACATGGCTCCGTCCATCCTCCCATTGATACAGTGAAGTAGCCCTGTGCAGAAAAACACCCCCAAAGCATAATGTTACCACCTCCATGTTTGACAGTGGGGATGGTGTTGTTGGGGTCATAAGCAGCATGTCTCTGGAGGGAGACACAATGGGTTGAATTGATGCCAAAGAGCTCAATTTTGGTCTCATCGGACCATAACGCCTTCTCCCAGTCACTCTCCAAATCATTCAGCTGTTCATTGGCAAAGTTCAGGCGGGCCTGCACATGTGCTTTCTTAAGCATTGGTACTTTGTGAGCACTGCAAGATGTTAGACGATTGCGGTGTAAAGTATTACCAACTGTTTGCTTGGTGACTGTGATCCCAGCTGCTTTAAGATCATCCACTAACTCTGCCCGTGTTGTATTAGGTCTATTTCTCACCGTTCTCATGATCTTGTTTAAAGCCCCAGACCTAGGTCGATTGATGATCACGTTGTGAGTCTTGTACTTGCGCACAATTGCACCAACAGTTGTCACCTTAACGCCCAGCTTCTTGCTAATGGTTTTGTAGCCCATACCGGTCTTCTGCAGGTCTACAATCTTCTCCCTGAACTCCACAGAAAGCTCTTTAGTCTTTCCCATGTTGGAGAGTTTGGAGTCTGACAAACTGATTGAGCCTGTGGCCAGGTGGCTTTTATTACAAGTCATTAGTGATATCAGGTGTCTTCAATTTAGGTGACAAGGTAATTTGGAGAGTCTAACTTGCCTGTATTAACCAGAACTCTTGATGGTTAGTAGGGGATCAAATACTTATTTTTCTCAATAAAATACAAATAAATTAATGTAGATATTTTAAAGTTATTTTCTGGATTTTCTTTTTGATATTCTGTCTCCACATGTTAGAATACACCTACCATTAAAATTACAGACTGATCAAGTCTTTCTTAGTGGGTAAACCAACAAAATCAGCAAGGGATCAAATACTTGTTTTCCCACTGTAAGTCACACATATGAAAAGATTTTTATTGAAAGACTGGTTGATGCTCAGAGAGCTCCTATACATGGCTCTAATCACAACCACGAGTTTGTCTCTAAACCATCAGGCCTGTTCAAGTGCGGAAATTGTTGGATAAAGGCTAACTTAGAGATTGTTTGTCCAAAACAAAACAATGGATTTTTTTAATGTCAAATGAGGTTAGTTGGTAACCAAACAATTTGTAAATTTGTATTAGCATATGAATTAACCATAGCTGTTTTTACAGCATTGACTTGAGGAGGGTTGCAAGCAGCAAGGTCAGTTGTCTGTGTCCTTTGTAGATTCCCACAGCAAGTCAAGGAAGGCATCAAAGAAAAGGAAAAGGGAGAAGCACAACAAAAAGGTTTGGATGCTTGGATGCATGTTCATTCATTTTCCTATTCTTTGGACACTGAATTGAAGTATGTTAAAAGCAGGGGTTGGGAACCTTGCTGACATTAAGTGCCACATCAGTTTTTATAACTTGATTTGGGGGCTGGGCTTTTTTTTTACCGCAGAGCTGAGCACATATAGACACTTTTAGAAATACCAAACGGAAATTCTTCTTAACTTCCAAAGGCTGGTTAACTGATTATTAGGCTACAATACATGTGAGAGCATCTCTAGCTAGAGCACCAGCGTTCAGCAACAATTTTCTACACCTCAGTTAGTATGTTGCATTCTGAATGTTCTGAATAAAATTTAAACATTACTAATTCCATCCCATATTCTGCATTGTCAATCTCATAACATACAGTATTCGTTTCAGAGGAACGTGTTGTTTTTTTGTCTGTTTTTTTTTTTGTTGTTGTTGTTTGTTTTTGTTTTCGTTTTGTTTTTTCCTCTCAGCCAAATGGCCCTGCCTCCAGGGGCTGGATCAAAGGCTTAGCCAGGCCGGATCTGGCCCCCGGGCCGACGTTTCCCACCCCTGGTTTATAGAATCTGAATGTATATGTTACTACTTGTAGCAGATGTTGTTCAGTAGGTTAGCGCCTTCATATTACATTTGACATTACCATAGAATTAGTCGTTCTGGAAACCTTGACAAAAAAACCGTTAAATGTTAACATTACGTTAACGTTAATATGCGTCATATTTTTCTCTATAGAAGGGAAAGAAGGAGAAAAAGAACAAGAGGAAGAAGGAGAAAAAATCCAAAGGAGAAGAGGAACCTTCTGGTCCTGTGCAGATCTCAAAGGTTTAAAGAACTTTTTTTTGTTTTCCGTCATCAGTATGTCATCTCATGCTCCAATATACTCAGGAACAACTGGGCCCTGTAGGGTGCAAGTTTGTTCAAGACTGCACACTATTTTTCATCATTTTTTCGTTATTTTCATTCATATATGCTATTTATCTTTTTTTCTAGGGAAGTGCATTGAATTAGTTGTAGTTGTACTACTTTGAACTAACAATAAAGGCATTCTATTTTTATTTCTATTAAATCCAGGAAGTACTTTATAACAGGCTTTATCAAAAGCTTTTTTTGTCATGTGCTCCACATCTGTTGATGATGTGACTCATCTTTGCTTTCTGTGTTCTGTGTCCTTCTGCTTGCTTTCTAGTACCTGAAGGAGAGAAAGAAGGGCAAATACAGCATGATCTCAGGGAGGAAGATCAAAATGAAAGTGAAGAAGTCAAAGACTGACAAACAGGTATTAATCTTCTCTCTCTGCTTTTCTTAAAGATGCAATCAACAAATAGTTCTTTCCAACAAATAGCTCTTTCCAGAACTGTTACTGGCTATCCACTGTGTGTGCTGAAAGCAATTAGTTTGTAGTAATAATTGCAGACTGGTGGCAGACTCCGGAACTTCAGGAAACAGGTTTAATTGTTACAATGGCGCGTCAAGGGAGACAGACGGGTTTCAGCCCGAAAGCATTCACCATCAAAATCTAACTTAAACAATGAAAGTGTTCTACTTACATACACTTAACTGAGGGGAGTTGCATACAGTTAGCATCCAGTTGAAATACAATAGAATGAAAGGTGATTGGTTCTTTACCTGGTGCCATTGTGTCTAATGGCCCAAGGACACTCCTACGGCAATTAGCATCATTAAGTGGCTATCCAGTTGTATGTGTACATCAAGATTCAGAAATATTACATATGGATTGTTCTGACCAGTCATACACTTTGACTATTGCACTTCTTGTACTGAGACAATAAAGATGATACCAAACATGAATAGATTCACATTTCATAACATAAAGATATACATTCTAAATCTATCTGAGGTAAGTTTGTCTGTGCAATGTAAATATGAACAAAAGGTTCTCCCCAGCCACAGGGGTACCAGCAGTTCATTTACATTGATCGCCGGGGGAGGATGATCCCTATTGTTTCTGTGCCATGCCAAATGGTGGCGGCTTCCTGGCTGTCTGAGGCAGAATACACAATTATTGCTATCAGTGTGTACAGTCCTGGCTCTGTAAAAGAGAAATGACTGAAGTGGTGTAGACTCAACCATACACTGAATTGCTTCAGTAGCCCAGAAGGGGCACAATTGCATTGCCTGTTGAGCTGAATTGTGGACTGCATCTTTGTTTTGTGTCCTCTCAGGTTCCTTTATGTTGTATTTCAGACATTAAAAACAGATATAGAGATATATATAGGGGATATATAGGGACATAGATAGCACAGATCCATGCTTGTACTGGGTAGCTACAGATCAAACTGAACTCCATGCTTGATTGTCACTAATTGTTCCCTGCATGTTTTTGCGCCAACAGAGGGACAAAAACCGTGCCGAGCTGCTTGAGTTCCTCAATTCTACATACTAACACAGACAAAGCTATGAGCTTCACTCCCAGAGTCCTCCTCGGCGTGTCTGAGGGCAGGATCCTCCCCCATGTGACCAGTCGCAAAAACTACTCAGGAAAAGGCCAGTGTTCTATTGCCCTTCTGTGTGTGATGAGCGAAAACAGTCACAAAAGCATTGGATTATTGGGTGCCCGTCTCCACTGTGTATGGAGGCATGACAGTTGTGGTGCTGTGAACTCTCTCTTCCTTACACAACAGGACGCATCTTGTGTATTTTACTTGTCAGGGTACAAAACATGCATCCTATTGGCTGGGACCTTCCCCAAAGGTTATATGCAACAGATAGTTGTTTAATAATTAAAGTTTTTGTCAGTTTGTTTTTATTACTTTAAAGAATAACACTTTTGTTGCCGTAAGGGTAATAGGATTATATATTTTTATTTGAAAACCATTCCAGTTGTGGAGTCAACGCCCCATTGTTTGAGTGTAACCGTTACACTGACTTCACCACCCACAATGGGGAGTTGTCAGTGATGGGACTTCTTTCTCCCAAACACTGCTGTGCTAGCAGGCTTCTCTGTGCTGCAGGTGTGAAACCTTTGACAGTTCTCATTGTGGTCAGCATCCCACTGTTCAATGGACTATAATAAGGAATGACTGTGGACTATTCGCACCTTGTTCAAATTGGTCGTTGATGTCTGACCAGACAATAAAACATCTTCCACATGCGTTTAGAATTATTTTCTTTATTTACAGTGTGTGGTGTATGTTATTACTGATTATGCAGACCTTTGCAATATGAATTCCCTAGCACAGTTTCAGTCAGTCTCATTCCCTGTTGATCTCTCAGTAAAATGAAAATAGCTCTACAGCCTTTCAATGCCTTGTCAATATCTTCTAGATTAGAAATAAAGTTGTCTTCAACAAAAGGTCAAAAGCATGACTTAGAACATTTCATCCAAATACAAATGACTTTCTGACAAGCTCCTGTAGAACTGAATGAAACAAACACTTCTGAGACAAGTGGGTATAACGCAGGGCAGATAATGAAGGTCCCAGACACTTCTAATCTCACAGGGAAATGCCAGAGAGGTAAACACATAAATACATAACAAAAAAGGAACAACATATTCTACAGGTACACCACTGCAAGCATGTAGGCAACATTTTGTACAGATTTGAAGGTTTCTTCTAGTCTGAAAACAGTCACAGTTATTATAAATCTCAACATTACATTTAATAGACTCTTCATTGCATGCTTTCGACTGAACCATTGTTCATTGTGCATGCATGCACCCAGGAATGAGATGACCTTGAAGTTGATAGCACCTTGGAACCAGTTGAGCTACAAAAACACTTTTTGACAGTGAAATGTCTGTTATGCAAGATTTGAAAAAAACGTAGAGAGGTGGAAACTCTATGGTAGGGTCATGAGGTCTAACTTCACAGTAAATTGCCTCAGACTGCTGGCTTTCACAAATTGCCCAGTTTTGTCAGTAGTGCCTACTGGCTGATTGAGCTGACACGCTTTGGTCAATGAGTCAGTCTGACTGAATCAGCTGTGCAGCTGGGGACCTTGACTCACATCCTGCACCCACCGTGGTTTCAAGCAATCCAAAGTAATATTGAGATTTGTAATTTCTGCTCACTGAGTTCAGACTGTCAAAAATACTTTTATTACTTCATAATCTCTTGAAAAGCAGGGAGCTACATTCACTATAGCTCTCCACTGTGGTTACAATACAGTAAATGTGTTATTAATGGCTAGGGTTAGGCTTATGAATTGGAATGGTGGGCCTGACACTGCCACCAAAATAAAAAGGGGTGAGGTACTACATGTTCTTATTGCTCTCTGCATCTCCTGGGAAACAGGAGTTGACAACTATCACAACCACCCTTCAGTACATCCAGATACGTTTCCCATCCATCAAATATTTCAATTTCACAGATTTCTCACTTAGCTTCCATCTTAAATACTTAGACATTCATCTCCATCCGTTTCTCTCTCTCTCTCTCTCTCTCTCTCTCTCTCTCTCTTCTCACTCTGTTGCATCACCCAACATGACCATTTATGCCCTGATGCCTGAAGTCAGGCATGCTCCACACACGAGGGGCTCTTCCAGTTCCCCCAGCCCTCATCTCCGGCATCGCCCCAAGCCCCCTCTCCACATCCTCAGACACAGTCTTAACCTCAGGCTCGTAGGCATCGCCAGGCCCCCCGTTGGCCGTGGAGTTGAGGCGCGTGGTGCTGCCAAAAGGGTTGATGCGGACGCGGCTGCGGAAGTTGAGCAGTGACATGCTGACGGCACGCTGACGGCTGTTCCACTGCTGGGAGAGGCGCTGTGCCTCGTCCTCTTGACGGATGCGCTCCAGCGATTCCAGCAGAACCGAGCGGAAAAGGCCTGACACCTCCTGCACCTCTGGCTCATTCTCCCCTAGAACCTGGCGGAAGCTGAAGAAAGAATGGGATGATGGTGTGGGTTACGAGATGGGAAGAGTGAGAATAAGAAAAAAATAAAAGATGGAGAAAACAGGATACAATAAAAGTGGACAAGGACACAATAAATGTGGACAAGGACACAATGAATGTGGACAAGGACACAATAAATGTGGACAAGGACACAATGAATGTGGACAAGGACACAATGAATGGGGTTGTGGGAAGCAATTATTTAGAATGGTTTGAAAGCCACTAATATGAGTAAAGGTTCTAAAACACTTCTGAAAAATCTGTCAGGTATTCATTCTACTTCTTGAATATTTCAGTAATAGTTCTTATTAAGTGCTTTTTTTAACTGCCAGAGGGTGAGAGCTTTTAACAATCAGTGCAAGTCCAAGAGATAAATGGCTTCTAGCATTTTGCATCCATCAGAGGCATGTCTGAGTCACACAAGCTTTGGTCTTTCACAGACATGCTACAACCTTTGAAGGTCTCAGCTGACGTGCCCTTAAAAGCAGCGATCATAGGAACCCTGCACTGCAGAGGTCCTGGATAAAAATGGCATTTAGTCTACCATTCAGAATTCTAGTCTTCCATCAGAGATTTTCAGTAGGCGTTAAGGAGCAGTACAAAACAGACATAAGCTGGGTTTCCATCTAACTCGTTTGTCTAAGTTCACAAAAAATTACGAGGAAAGGAAATGACAGCGTTTCCATTTCCATTTCCATTTGAAATGCAAATGAACCTATGTTCATTGTAATGGTCATTTAATTGGAGTTGTCAACAGCTGTGGATTTAAAGCATGACATACACAAGTCAAAATCTCATCAAATGTCAATTGATGTAAGTAAATGCATGTCCATCAGGTTCAACACAAGTCACATTTGACCTAAACTGCTTTCACACAGTATTCCTTATTCAAGAGACAAAAATTCCCTTGAAAAAAACCCAGCTAATAACAGCCTACAGCTGCCTTCCACAATTCAGCCTTGGTTCTGCACCTCCCACTCTTTCTTGACAACAATTTACATGTCCACAAGAGCAATGAGCAACCACGGAGCATCAGCAGCAGATCAGCGCTCTCTGTCTTTCTGTTTGTTCTTTTGACCCGCTGACGTCATGAGAGGGTGCTGTCAAGCCTCCGACTAATCAGAGGAGTAATGGCCAGGCCTGAGGCAATCTGGTAGAGTACATGGGGAAGCAGGGTAGTGGGAGGAACAGTCATCTCGGCCAAAGCCACTTTCTTCCCTCTCCTTCCCTCCAGGCATTCTGTATGTATGTGTTTACAAGCACAATTCAATAGACCGGGTCCAGATAGGCTTTTGCTTTTGTCTCACCTGGTGATTCAGGCAATTTGTGTCCAGACTTGTTTTCTTTCCTTTGGTTTCCCTCTCTTTCTACACCTCTTGATCCAGCCTGACCTTCCATTTACCTCTGCTGGTGAGGTGGTGAAGTGTTCAGTTCAGCCTGTTCTCTGAAAGAGTTCATGCTCACCTTTCAATGTGTCTTTCTTAATTACTCTATGTGATCATTCATCAGTGCTTGTATTCAGGTGCTTTGACAGTCTGAAGTGATTTGTCAACCCTCCTTATTATCACCTCATTACACTTAAATAATATATCAATGCCTGGGTTCAGGTGCTTTAATAATCTGAATAGTTTGTCATACTTCCGCACATATCAAACTTCTTTACATCTACTTAATGCCATTGTGAGATTCATGAGAGCAACTTAGTAGAGAGATGTGAGAGACTATAACAGCATCATCTGATAACAACGCAGGAGATATCTGAACTTGTTGTTGCTGTTCCACTGTGTGTATTCCATTCCTGGAGGACTAATCTATTAAGGTTACTCTCCAAGGTCTACGGGCAAAGTTCCAGGGACACAGAGCTGACTCTCCAAGGCTTTATATGTGATTTTCAATTACACTCTCAGCCCTCACATACTAACGTCTGCAGGGAGAGAGTTCCAACCCTGGACTTAATCAAATTAGTCCAGGGGACCACCCAGAAACCCCGATCACCCAGGATTTGGTAGGATTAGTCAAAGAGGTGCCTTGAGCCGAAATGTTTGCTGAGTTGTTGGAAGTTGGTAGATGAGAAATCTCGGGGTGGTGCTGGCATATTTGTAGATTGCATTGGTATTATGAATCATCATCTGGACTAACTAAATCCACTTTCCAACTCACATGTTTTTTTTTTAAACACTGACATTAATAGAGTGTCTGAGCAAGTCTATTCAGCCAAAAGGTAGAGTTGGCAACAAGTGCTCCAGTATTGATTTTGGAGCACACTACATCAAAAGGCCAACATGGAGTGTCTTTCAGCTTCCCAGCTTGTTTCAACAGTACCAATAACATGCCCTTTAATGGCATAAAACCTTTGTCTATGGAACTAAACATCACTAGCAGGATGTCCATGCAGTCACTATTATTAAGCCATTCATGAGAGTTACACTGAAAATACACTCCTGAATATGCAGCTGTGCACACTTCCATCTAGTTAATGTGTTATATAAATAAAATGGACAAGTATTGATTGAGTATTGATAGCCCAGTTTGGTGTAATTCTTGTAATCCATGTAATCCATGCACCTCAACTGAGTACCTCCATATGGATTATTTCTTGATGTGTTCAGATCTTCAAGATCAGTCTTATATGTGATGATCTTTGGGAGCAATGGCAGTTATGGCTATATATGAGGGAAAATAAGGCAACACTCACCGGAGTATGACAGCGCCACAGTGGGCGGGTGGCACCTTGGCGCACAGGTCCTCCAGGGTGAGCCGCTCGCCGGCGCTAATGTCAAAGCTGCTGCGCGGCGTGCTCATCAGCCAGCTGTAATCCACGCCGGTCTTGAGGCGCCGGTACTCGCTGTCCCGCTCGCGCTGAATCCGCTCGGCCTCCTTCAGCTGCCAGCTGAGCTCCACCATCAGCGTGTCCGTTACCACCTCTGAGGGCTCCCGCCGCGGGCTCCGGTACTGCGGCTCGGTCCCACCCCAGCCAAACCACGACGCCATCGGCTCAGACAGAGACACAGACGCAGGTGGCCGGGGGACGCTGAGTAGGTATGGGTCTGCAGGGCCGGGCGATTGTGGCAGAGGGTCAGTTCGTGGGGCAACCTCTGTACTTGTCATTCACTATGGAGGAGGAGAGTATAACAATAACAGATCAGGAGTGGTTTTCAATAATAGACCTTTTAAATCACCATCGGCTGCTGTTGAAGATCAATTTCTGTAAGGAAATCGAGAGAGAGAGATAGAGAGAGGACTGGACAAAAACAAAAAGTCGTCGCAATAGCTAATTAACCTACATCATTAACTTACATCATTAACCTGAACTCGACTACTAATCTGGTGTCTGGTACTCTCACACTGGCCTTATCTTAACCATACATTCTAACAGAGATATAAAGTCATGACTTCTGTCAGATTTTTGAGTGTAGCCAGTAGAATAGAAATGTGTTTGTTATGGATGACTGTGGTATGTCATGGTTAAGTCAACTAAAGATGTGTAATGAAGAAGAAATAAGTGTTATGAAACCAACCGCTCCTCCTACATATTTTGAACACAAAGGCATAGGCTATGTCTGTGAAGGAAAGGCCTTGCTTCTCTGCTCGTTACTGCTCCGTTTTAGAGTGAAATGTGCTCAAGGCCATGAAAAAATGGAGGATAAGCCGTCTAAGCCAGAAGGTTGAGAATATGCCAGCAATGATTCAAAACGGCCTCGCTGCCTCTCCTCGCGCATTACTGCCAGCGCTGTTGCTGGCAGATGAGGAGTCGTTCTCTGCCATCGCCTCCCTGGATGTCTGATTGCCTGTTGCCGGTGGCTCTCACTTCATGCTCCCCACAGTCAAAGGTCTAAAAATATTCCCCAAAGGCAAAAAAAACAGGAAGAAGAAGCCAGTGCTGGCAGCTTCACACTTCTTGCGTCAAACAAAGAAGACAAGCAAAACAATAGTTTCTGGTGCATTTATTTTATATTCTCTTGCAAGGCAGACGTCAAGAGATATAGCTTACACACAAGGCATCTGTCCCATGTGTTTTCCTCTAATGAGGACACTGTGATTCTGGGTCAGTCAGGGAGTCAGGATGGCCAGGCTGTTTGATAACACAGGCCAAGAGCTCGACTGTGTAGAAGACAGGTGTGCATAAAGGATTAAGTTCACAAGACTTGGATTTAGATGTGACAGCGTCGAGGCACTTAAATCCTTGGCTGTGGTGTTATCTCACCAAAAGTCATACATGCAATCTCGTTTTCATTGGAATAAATATGCTAGTAGCTGTATGACAGTTTATTTAAACTTGGTGAAACACAAACAGAACACCTGTTGTGAGCACTGATTGAAGTTGCCTGTTTTAATCATCTCGTGAGGAGAAGGATAATGTATTTTGGAGCTTTTTTCTATGGCTGTTTTTGCCATGACCTGTTCATTTCATCAATATTCACTGCGATAATTTGGGATGACCTTGCTACTATACATGCATCCAGTCGCTGATGCTTTTGTTTTGATGTGAATGCTGCTCTCGAATCAGGTCGCGCTTCAATGAATCGCTTGCGCGCACAGGCACATGAAACACAATCACTGTTTCAACGGGGATGAAAAGATACTGAAAATACAGCCCACTATTTTAAAGCTATGACTTCAAACTGCTAGCTGCAATCAATCGCCTACAAATACGGCGCATCGCACTGTGCTGAATGGTAGTGTACGTGATATCTCACGGGATCAAAGCAAGTTCTCGAGAGTCCTCTGGGAACTTGCTTAAGTTGCACTGCCTGTTTGAATAATGCCTTTTTCCGGTACGATATTTTCAATTATTTTGCAACAATAGAATTTGGATTTATATGAACCATTGTTAAATAAAGCAACAGCTTACCTGGACTCTTCCGTGCCTTCTAAGTTCTTCGCCGAAGGGATGAACGATAAAGATAACAGTGTAAAATCACACCAGAAAGACTATGCTCCTACGCTATTCAAACCTTATGGGGACACGAACAGCAGATTTGCTTGCAAGTCTGAGTGCATCTTACAGAATTAACCACCTCTCTATCTCCTCCTCCCCCTTCTATTGCTGTTGGGCTCTCTGTCGCTCTGGCTGTCCTTTCCTTTAAGTCCCGGTGCAAGCGGTACTCGCTCCCGAAGGCTGGGTGGCGCGCATCTCAGGGGAGTGCACACTGCACACTGAGCAGTTCAGGCTCTTTCTTCAACCCGCCCATCACGCGCTCTCGGTAGTGCTTTGTTGCCATAGAGATGCGCCTAAGCCCATTTGGTCATAGTAAGCTCAGCCAAGAGAGAGAGAGAGAGAAGGGGTGAGGGCTTAGTTTGAATGAAATGGCGATTAGTTTCATACAGTCAGATAGATAGGCTGGGAATTGGGCCTTTTTACCAAATGTCACAGTTAAGCTGCACAATTAAGGTTACACATAAGTTTATAATAAATAAAATATGAGAAATAATTATATTGTTGTCAATGTAATTTGGCTCCCATTTTCTGTTGTGTGTGTGTGTGTTGTGAGCCTGTGTTGTGAACACACATGGGTGGGTGGGGGTGGTTGGGTGTATGTCTTACTAGTTTGCACAGTGTCTTGTGTGGGTGGGTAGCTTTTCATTGCTTGCTGTAGTGAATCTATCTCCCTCTGGGAACATCCAACAGCTGGCCTCATCATCTTGATGTGCTAGCAATTAAATTATTTGGTTTTAATCATATCTCTTAACTAGGATCAGAAAAGTGGAGCAAGTTCTGACAAAGTGTTCATCATCATTGTGGCTCAAGGTTGAATCTGTGTTTTAGAGAAAAGGCAGGAAGATGACTCTGTTATATTTGGTTGAATGTTGTTACATAGTCTGCAACCTATGTTTATTAGTACCCATTCAGTGTAAACAGTTTAATCCATCCAAAAGTGAAAAAAGCTGTGACATTTCAACTTAATGACATATTTTTCCTGTAAGAGAAACCTTGAGAATTTTCTCCAAGACATGGCTAAAGCGTGATGTGTTGCCAAAATGTGAGCCCTTCTCTGTGTTTTTTTTGTTTTGTCTTGAGCCCCTAGTCTGAATATTTGCAGTGTTTAGAGGAGCTTGAGGTCTGTGGGTCTCAAAGACACTGACAGATGGACAGGTAAGATCTTCACTTAATCCAAGCACATGCCCACGTAAATCTCCACGAGGTAATAGGCTGCCACCACACAGAGTGAGGTCACCTTCCGTTTGGGTCCGTCATCATCTTAACGTGATTGGCCTCACTGTGCTTCCTATATGCGAATGACTCAGTGAAAGCATCAGTGAACCCATCATGGTTTGACCTGTACCCTAGAAACGGCGCAGTAACTGCTTCACACGGATCATATGAGGGGTTTTCTTTTTAACTGCTACCAGTCATGTCCCCACTAATTTCCCCTGTCAAATAAATTCTACACGGTGACAGCATGTTATCCTCCCTCCCTCAAGTGGCACTTTGTGATCAAAATGGTGTGATAATTTGGACTTGTGTGTGAATGTCTACATCCTATAAAAATGTTGTTTACAGACTTAGTCCTGCTGAGGGCAAAATTAGCTTGAGATCATTTCACATATGTTGGAAAATGGTTCTAGATTTTAAAAGCTGTTTGTTTGTTTTCATTCATATTATAGGGACACTCAAGTATGCCTTTTCTTTCAAATATACAGTCACAATATGTCCTTTTTGATAAATATGAGCTATAATACTCATTTATACTGAGTACTGATTTTTGGGGTCATTTTGTTGTTGTTGTTGTTGTTGTTGTCTTTTCTGATCAGTGTGGTGGATAGAGATTATAGACTAAGACTCAAGAAAAGAGCTGTTGACTCAAGTAGCTTGTAAGTCGTTTAAACAAACAGTCTTACTCATTTACAGTTTTTTTTTCAATTGAGCTTTCAGTCTAACAAGAATTAATCTATACTTAAAATACTTTTAACACAGCAAAACACCTACATCACACAATTAGCCAAACAGTTAGCTCTCTTATCAAAAGCACATTTTGTTAACAAAATACTAAGTCTACATTTAAAATTGCTAAAAGCTTTTCTCTATACATGCAAGCACTGCCAAAACACAGACAATCTGGCTCAAAATATCAGACACTGCCATGTGTTTTTGTTACACACTGTGTAGCCAGTCATAGTACACTCACTAACTTTCAAAATACAAACAAGTCATGGTATTTCTGAAACTACATTCAACTTCATTGACTTCAAAACCTTGCTTCTGTTTACTTTACAGTTTATTTTAAACATTTAAACTGCTGTTAAATTTGTGTGAGTACTTACAGTGATGTGTGCAAAATGAGTCGGTCATTTTATTATAGATAATAGAATAGAATAGAACGCCTTTATTGTCATTACACAGAGTGTAATGAGATTCAAAGCTGCCCCATAGAGTGCACACATAAAATGGATTGAAAAGTATGTACAAATCCAATATGCAAAAGAAAAATATGTATATATATATTTACACAACAAAAGATAAAACCGTATAAATAAAAATATATATAAATAATAAATATATATAAAATAAGTAATAATAATAAAAATGGTTTGGTGATACTCTGGTGGTATAGGTAAAGTGACATGTGATAGCAGCATTCAGTAATAAATATTGGTTGTTGATAGTGCAAAATACAGCTTACAAGTGGCCTATGACAAGAGGTGCATGTGACATCCAGTGCAAAGTATGTCAGTTTCTCAGTGCAGACTAGAGTTGAGTATTGTGACAGCTTTAGGGAAAAAGCTGTCTCTGAGTCTATTTGTTCTGGCTGGTATGGACCTGTATCGCCTGCCAGAGGGTAGCAGGTTGAACAGATGGAAGCCAGGGTGAGTAATGTCCTTTATGATCCCTTTATGATAATGAATGTGCCATTGGAATTGTTGCAGATACATAGGCCTACAGTTCTTTCCAGCAGCTAACATGCTTTTGTCCAGTCTGTCCTCAATTTTTTCAGAACTTCAGAACTCAGAACAAGTACAACAACCCATCAGTCTGTTGTCAACACCTGCTCCTCCAATTACAACTGGAATTGGAGATGGTTTGTCTATTTTCCCTTTTCCCTTTTTTTTACATTTTTTTTCAATCGCTAACAAGCTTTTGTCTGATCAACAGCCTCATTTTCAAAACTCTAAATACAATTTGCACACCATCTGCCTGTTCTGGTCCTACGTACAGTGTCACCCCAGCACCAAAAGTATGTATGTTTTATGTCTTATTTGCAAATGCTTACACACAGCGTGACAGAAATGGAAATCTAATGTCCAAAACCTTAAATGCAGTACAAAACCCTTATGTCAGCAATAACAGCAGCACAACAGTTACATAGATGATAATTTTTCAATTACAGTGACACTGAACAGATCATTAAAAAGTAAAAACAACAGAAAAGGAAAAATAGAAAGTATTTGGAGTTTTCGTAAAAAAAAATGATACATGTTAAAAAGCATGTTAGCTGCTGGGAATAACTGTAGTCCTGTGCATCTGCAACAGTTCTTGGAGAATTTGTATGGAACAATTATTATGTAATGTAAGTTGACTTACCACACATATCACTGTAAACACTCACACAATGATTGGTGGTTACTGGAACTGGGATTCTGAGGTCAATGTAGTCCATGAAGTCATGAATTTGAAATAAGTGAAAATGAATGTAGTTTCAGAAATGCCATCACTTGTTAGCATTTTGAAAGTCAGTATACTCTGACTGACTACAAGTTCACTGTGTAAAGAAAACACGTGCTAGTGTTCGGTAGAATTATTCGATTGAACCAGTCTGTCTGAGTTTTGTTAACAAAATGCGCTCTTAATAAGAAAACTAATTGTTTGGCTAATAGTGTGACATAGGTGTTTTGCTGTGTTAAGAGTTTTGAAAAAGTATTTTAAGCTTAGGTTAATGCTTGTCGCCAATTGAAAAAAACTGTAATTATCTATTCAGTTTCTTTTCAGAATCTATGTTGTGTGGCTGTTATTGCTGAACTAAGGGTTTTGTTCTGTATTTAAGGTTTCAGACAATGGATTTCTATTTCTGTCATGCTGTATGTAAGCATTTGCAAATAACACATTAGAGATACATAATTTTGGTGTGGGGGTGATCCTGTATGTAAAGAAAATGTAAATATTGTAGAAATGCATTCACTGATTGCATACAGTGTAAAAGAGCAAGAAATGTGTCAGCCATAGGGCCAGAACAGTCTGATGGTGTGCAAATTGTATTTAGAGTTTTGAAAACGAAGCTGATGATCAGACAAAAGCTTGTTAGCAATAGAAAAAAGCTGTAATTTCCCTAAGTCTCAAAATGAACTGCTTCATGGTATAGGCAATGTAGAGGTCGCTATTGCAGTTAAAGGTTTTTTTAAGGGGTCAAAGCAGAAAACACCATAATTCTTTGAGGTCAGATGCTGTATTCTAAACTTAATCCGTGTTTAAAGAGTTATTTTCACAATACTGCATAGCACTATGTTAATTGTATTTAGGTAAACAAGTCAGGAATTGTTTGCTCAAGGACATAAAGGCAGTTAACTGTTGGAGTTGATAGGCGGGTTGTAATGTGCCTTACCACCACTAGGTGAAGATGTTGGTTCACAATCTTGGTTCTCAGGTTTTCAGATCCAGACCGTGACTACTTAGCCATCTTTATGCTATTTTTTTCTCAAAAATGTCAGTATGTCATGAGAGGTTGTGCTTTCTCAGAGAAGTGTCTTTTTCTTCATCCCAATCAAAATCTATATCAGACAGACTCTCCCTTTCTTTCTGAACACGGTTTCATTTCATTGGAAATATAAAGAAATCTGTGTTTTTGTGATGCATGTCCAATTAGACTTGATTACTATGTCTACTGTATTGCTGTCATAGTGATCTTGTGCATGTGTGACTGTGTGGTATTGTGGGAGGGGCAAAAGTATGTGTATGGTTAAATACAGACTGATTGCTACGGACACCCTGAATATCACCATTGTTCTTCTTCTGTTCCCATCAAAATCTGCTTGACCTATCGACCCCCAGCGCACTCAGCCCCCACCCCCAGCACTGGAAAGCCTATTCTGCCATCACAACTAGTTATTACTCTACCAAACACTCACTCATATGATTATTGCATGACAGAGTATAGACAGATGTCCAGATTCATGCCATATTAACGATATCAACCATAACCTTTCCTCCCAGCCCTTTTCACCCTGTATGACCAAATGTGTGTGTGTGTGTGTGTGTATTTGTGGGTATGTATATGTGTGTGTGTGTGTGTATATTTGTGTGCATGTGTTTGTGTGTGTGTGTGTATGTGTGTGTGTGCATATGTGTGTGTGCATGCGTGTGTGTGTGCGTGTGCATATGTGTGTGTGTGTGCGTGTGTGTGTGTGCATCCGTGTGTGTGTGCATATGTGTGTGCGTGTGTGTGTGTGTGTGTGTGTGTGCATGTGTGTGTGTGTGCGTGCGTGTGTGTGTATGTTGTGTGTGTGTGTGTGTGCATGTTTATGCCTCCATGACATTTGGAATGCAGGTCTCATCTGCAGCAGGCTGTTAGGTATCATAATGGCAGTTTGTTGCCACACTGTTCGGTTCCAGGCCAATGCATCAGAGCAGAGGAGGGTTATAAGAGTCAAGTTTAATCAGAGTGGACAGCAACAACTTCATGAACAGAACTCTCCTGCTGAGCCAGTCTGCCATTCATTGGGTCGCAGGAGGTGGGAGAAAAGGCAGAAGAGAGAGAGCAAGAACCTTAGCAGAATCAGGTCATAATGGTTTCATAAATATTCAGCATGTACATGTATAGGAGGGGGGGGGGGGGGGGGGGGGGAGATGCCCATGTTAGGATGTCCATTATCTACATGTACATGTAGGCGGAGCATTCAATTGGATAAAAAATGTAGATGCAACTTACTATAGACAATTCCAAAATGACATTGCATTTTTAAACATCTATTTTATACAGATGATCTACTAATATCCTGAGAATGGTCTTCAAGGGCACATTTGTTCAAACATGTCAACAGAGTTCAGAGCTGTTTTAAACATGTGATCAGTGGGCGAGCGCAGCTGAGCTGTAGCAACACAAAAGTGTACCAGTAGAAGTTAAAGCGGAAGTGAAGCAGAGGTTATGATAGTCAAGATTTCCCAACAGAGGATTTCTAATGCTTATCGTGCGGAAGGGAAGGAAACAGCAGTGCTGCTCACAAGATTCTTGACGAAGTGGCCACACAGTCACACACACACGCACGCACATATACACACACACGCATTTACATTTACATTTATGCATTTAGGAGACGCTTTTATCCAAAGCGACTTACAACTCATCAACTATCAATTGTTCAGGGCCAGTCTCCCCTAGAACAACTTAGGGTTAAGTGCCTTGCTCAAGGGCACAACGGTGGCAGCCGGGATTCGAACCCACAACTTTTCAGGCTACTTACACGCTAGCCAGGTTCCTTAACCACTACGCTACCACCACCCCTACACACACACACACATGCATGCACATATACGCACACACTCACACACACACACACAAGTAGCTGAGGGCCCTACACCTTTGCTGACATTTGCTATCTCTTTTTGCGTTGGCCTTTGCCCAAGGCTGCTCTCCACCCTACAGTGAGTGAGAGTTGCAGTGTGAACACAGTTTCACTGTACTTTATGGCTCACTCTCCATATGAACTGGTCACTGTTGCTAACACGTGCACAGACATGCACACAAACACACACACACACACAGACACACACACACATACATGCATGCACAAACACACACACACACACTTGCACATTCCAGCACAATCTCAGTGGTTCTCAAAAGTGAGGTTTAGTTGTCATTGTGTGCAACAGCCTTTGAAGCATGCCTTTCAGTTGTTTAGTATTCAATAGGAATATGTTCTGACACCAACCAAGCATCTACAAGGCCCCTTCTAGGAATCTGAATTCAGATAAAAATGTTGAATTAATTAATTAGATTATTGAATATATATTTATTATATATAAGTTTTTCCTCTCCGTCTCCCAGTAAGCTAAAAAAAAAAAAAAAACCTTTCATCTCATCGTGAAAATACTCCCTTTGTGTGTTTTAGAGAGAAAAAACAGACACTTGCCTGCCTGTATAAGTATTAAGAATATTTATGGACAGTGGTTTATTTGTGTTTGTGGACGATGGTTTATTTGTCTGTCACATCTTCAAATGCAGTACATCAGTGCAAGGCTATTCCTGTAAGATGAGAAGATACCCTACCCAGAATGGCCTGGAGTGAGCATCCAAGAAGAATAACACACCCACAACCATACCCACGCGCACACACACACACAGGTGCAGGGCAGGTTTGTTTTCTCCTCATATCTCCTGTTTCCAAGTTACACTTATCTGTCAGCTGCATGGACAAAGTAACCTGGGAGGGAAAGGCTCCTATCTCCTATCTCCAGCAATGGCCTCAGTGCACTGCTTATATGCTTCTGATAGAGCAGGATCATCAAGATTCAAGAGTCAAGATAGTCTTTATTACATCTTATTATCCTAGTGTATGTGAGAGTAATAGATTTGCCAAGAATTTTTTTTTCACAAGAAAAATAAATGATGGCTGGTTTGGATGGATAAGTCAATTCAATTCAATTCAATTTTATTCATACAGCGCCTTTTACAATAGTATTATCTCATGGTTCTTTACATCAATGAGCACCCAAGAGCAACAGGGGCAAGGAAAGACTTCCTGGTGGTAGATAGTCTAAGAAGACACCTTGGCCAGATCCACGGCTTCCAGGGCCCCTAGGAAGGAGAGTCGGTCCTGGGATGGGGCTCCCGTGAAGTTGGTCGCAGTCCACTCAGGGGGTGTTGGTTACTGGAGTCAGCCAGTGGGAAGCAGGAATGACACTCAGCAGAGATGATTGTGGGGTAAGAGGACAGAGGAAGCAAATGAGTCGGCCAGTCTTATACTTCACTGATCATATGTGTTATATGTCATATATATGTAAATATATAAAGAGAGATAGAAGAGAGGGAGAGAGAGTTGTATGGCATGACACATAAGAGGATTGTGGCGGCACTAGACTATAGCCACATAACCAAGGTATGGTGCATAGCTACCCAACACGACTGCAGAGATGGTCAGTGGTCGCCATGCCTCACAGTTAGGGGCAACAGTAGAGGCAGTCCTTCACAAGCAGGAGTGATGAATTACCGTGCACCATCCCTAACTATGGGGAGCAGTGAAGAGGAAGATTTTGAGTCTAGACTTAAGGCTATTGAGAGTGTGTCTGGTTGTCGACTGTGGGGAGGAGATTATTCCACAAGAGAGGCGCATGGTAGGAGAAGGCTAGAAAGTATAGTGTATTACAGAATTCTCAGTTAATTGGTCAACTTGGGTTGAGCTTGGAATAATAAGCTACCACTACTTTCAGTCAACACAGATTGATTTCGTCAATAAGAAGTAACACCTTTCTCATTTTGATTGTGAGGTATTAGCTGTAGGTTTATATTAGTTACAGTTACAAATAAGGTTTTTAATTGAGTTACAATAGACAGCCTATTTCATTGAGTAGATAAGAAGACGGCAGTGATTTCACTGTATTTTATGTAAATGGGGACATGGGAGAGTTTATCATCACATGCTAGAAACACTCTTTACTTCTCTGTGCTGTTCTTTCTTCTCTGTGCTGTTCTTTCTTCTCTGTGCTGTTCTTTCTTTTCTGTGCTGTTCTTTCTTCTCTGTGCTGTTCTTTCTTCTCTGTGCTGTTCTTTTTTCTCTGTGCTGTTCTTTCTTCTCTGTGCTGTTCTTTCTCTTTTCAGTCTGTCAGTTCGGTTCCCTAAAAGGCAAGGCTAGAGTCTGAGCCTGAGTTCACCATGTGAGAGAGGGAGAGGAGAAAAAAGACAGACTGATCGTGAGAGAGAGAGAGAGAGAGAGAGAGAGAGAGAGAGAGAGAGAGAGAGAGAGAGCAGATGGTAAGTCATGAAATGAAGCAATAAAATGACCCATACACAGAGTATAGGATTTTCTTTTCCCTACTGCAATTTCCTCCTTTACTGTCCTTCAAGGTATTTCCTCAGACAAGACAGACAAACTGAGTATACATGGGCCATAGACCAGAGAGTCTCCAAATTCAGTTTTCATTAATGTTTACAAAGTACAGACAACCGGCCCTAAGTGCTGAGACATATGTATATGTAGATAAATTTGGGAAAACACAGGTCTACATTGATCAGAAATTAGATCAATAATTTCCATAGGAAAACAGAAATAATCTAATGTTCTAATCTAATCTTAATATTATTTATGATGTGTGTCCCATGATCACTGATGAGACCCAAAGAGTGAAAAATCAATCTGAATCAATCTGAATCTCTTTTATTATTTCTTCCATTACTGTTTGTTTGAGAACAGGTCCTCTTGGTCTTGCTGAAGTGCAATGTAATTGTTTATGGCACTCCTCTGTCACACTGGCTGCTGCACAGTCATAAATTAGCCCCCCTGGTAACCCTGGTAACCACTACTGAGGCCACGCTGAAATTTGTGCGATTCCCTTGGCGAAACAAAGTACATGGTCATTATCAGGTCAAGCTGCAAGTGGGCGAAAGTGTGGTGCAATCCCAGGGGAAGCCATGTCAGATTCCTATGTTTTGATACATAGTATTGCAACACCTAGTAGGGTAGAAGGAAAAGGAAAATGATTCCATGGTCATGTGATTTTGTCACAATTATCCCTTAGTCGTCCATTTCATTATGCAGTTGTTTTTGTAGCCATTGGAAGTACACACAAAGCAGAACCAGGGCATGTTCACAAGCTTGTCTGGCATGTATCTCTATGCTGGTTCTTTTCATATACTGAGGTGACAGAACTCAGCATTTACAAGCCTCTCACAGTGAAAAAGCCAAGAGCCTCTGCTATTGTCTTCCCATCTCACACATTTCACACAAAGAGTGACGCAGCACCTCATAAATGATGGGACTGTGTCTTTAATTGCCAAGTCATTGAGAGCCGAGTGGAGTTCTTAGGGGCTCAGGACAGCTTGCCAGAGAACTGTGACACAAACAATGGCTCCCTTAGAGGATCTTTCCCCTCCTCTACTGCAACTATAATTAGACCTGCAAATACCACTGTATGCATTTAGGCTATGTGAAGACAATGTGATTGGGTTGACACAAAGGCACAATTCAGTCTTTAGGAGAGTATATACATGTGATTATATACATGTGTATACACACCTTGTTTATACTCTCCTTCCTAGAGGCCCTGACCTCTTCTCACAGTGGCACTGTGAAAATGGACCCTCCTATCAATCCCTCCTATATACCCCTCTCCTCTCCCTATTTTATTCCAACTGGTCACTACGTGCCTATATGTATGATACTGCCTATATTAGTTGCCTATAGGTATATGGCTGTCCCTTGTGCAATATGTGTCCACATATTTTTGATTTGTCTATTGTATTTATTGTGCTGTATATTGTATTATATATATATATATATATACATATATGCGCATATATACGTATATGTATGTATATATTATGTATATTACTACATGTTTATATGTTAGGTGTACAGAGAGCTAACATCTACCGCAGTCAAATTCCTTGTATATGTAAATATACTTGGCCAATAAAGCTGATTCTGATTCTGATCACACTCCTTGACTTAAACATTATGTCTGGCTGCTGCTACACTATCCAGCTATAACTTCTGACAGCCACCTATAGCTTGACTACTATGGAATGTTGTGGGACAATACTTTGGAATTATTATGATGCTCAGCTAAAGCCATGCCAAATTGTAGTCTATCATGGTAACTACTGATTGTCCTGCTTGACCCCTGACTGTTGGGTTGGCCCCTTGAGCCGTGGATCTGCTCAAGGCTTCTTCCTAGACTATCTACCACAAGTGAGTTTTTCCTTGGCCCTGGTGCTCTTAGTGGAAAGTGCCATGAGACAATACTATTGTAAAAGACGCTGTGTAAAATATAATTGAATTCAATTCAATTCAGTATGAAGGATATCCCGTGCACTTAAAGTTTACACAGTGTTGAGATGATTATCAAGTTTTTTTCAAACTTGCATAAGGTGGCCCACTGAGCTGATATAAACTGCCCTCTCTGTAGAATCTTCTGGCTCCATAATCACTCCCACCCAAAAGAGACAATAAAAGTTATCAAAATGTGTTATCAACAGTACCATGCAATGATAAATATTTACACTAAGTTGTATAGGTGTGTCTCCCTGTATGTGTAAATACTGTGTGTGTGTGTGTGTGTGTGTGTGTGTATGTGTGCGTGTGTGTGTGTGTGTGTGTGTGTGTGTGTGTGTGTGTGTGTGTGTGTGTGTGTGTCCGCACATGTGTATGTATGCGCATGTGTCTGTTTGGTCTGTTTGCATAAGCCTCACATAATTGCTGATTGTGCGCACATGACCTGAAGGGGCCTTTGGTGCTCTCTCTCTCTCTCTCTCTCTCTCTCCCTCTCCCTCTCTCTCTCTCCTTCTTTCTCTTTCTCTCTCTCTCTGTTTCTCCCTCTCTCTCTCTCTCTCTCTCTCTCTGTCTCTCTCGCTCTCTATCTCTCTGTCTCTGTGGTGACTCAGTCCTTCTGAATTCCTCCTTCTTATTTCCTGACAGAAGCTCTGTCTCAACAACAGTCATCTCTCTCAGAAGTCTGTCCCTAGCTTGAGCCGATGACTCAGATGTAGGGCTCATGACAGCTTCACAATCACCATGAATGGGTTGGCATAACTGAGGACCTGACATCAGTCAGGTGTTCTAACCAGGCAGATAAATAGCCATGCTAACACTACTTGAAATAAGCAGCTATCACTGGGCTGGCTGTCATCTTTAGCTGCAGTCTATCCAGATTTGTATCTTGCAGATTTATCTCCCACAAATACAATACATGGACACAAGAATCGGGATCTGTGTCAATTACACCAACACAGACTTTCATGACGTCCCATTCTAAATTTATAGACGACAAAGGGTCCCTGTACTTGTGTCCATAGTCACTCTTGGTTCTCGGTAGTTTTGTGTGTACATACATTATGTATGAAAGAACTCAAAAACATAGCCTTAATTATCTAAATCCTGTAATTGTATCTTGGGATATCAAATCAGATCAAATCAGTATTAAGTTTTGAAACAGGGGACAAATTTGACTTAATTCTCACTGATTCTTTGACTTGATTCTCACTGATTCTTTGACTTGATTCTCACTGATTCTTTTCTTGAGTGGATGCTTAAGCCCATAAGCAAATGGAAACATTCTTGAGAACAACAAAAGTTACAGATACAATATTAACCGAAAATGAGACATAACTACTAACTAGTAATACAATGGGACATGGGAGAAAAAAAATTTATCAAAGTGTATCAATATTTGATTTTTCCAAAGAATGTCACTGTTTGTCAAAGGTTGGGACGCGTTAGCAAAGAAGGAAAACTTAAAAAGTCAAACACCCAATTTCCATTTTAAAAAATCCCTAGAATCAACAAAGCTGGGATTAGTGGCACTCAGAAGTAAGCCATTTGAGTGCAGTTGGCTGTGTAAGGCACAAAATCGCATTTCACCACCTTAAAAATGAGCATTAAGCCCGTTGTGTATTACCATTGGCTTAAAGGCTAAATAACTCTCTAGATTAGCATAAGGCAAACATCAGTGTAGAATTATGAGATTATTATTCAGGCTCAAAGAGTGTATCAGCGCACATTTGTGGAAGTTACTGAATCCTATTAAGAAGTTGTGGCATTTGGAAAATTCATTCACCCATCAGATTTATGTGTTCAAATGCTTTGCCAGCCCCGAGGAAGTGAAACAAACCTGAGTCTAGGCTTCGGTGTCAATTGCCTTCATTAGTCTAAACCAAGCAGAACTCTGTGGTTCTATAGTACAGAGAACCTCAGTGGAACCATCTCTCTATTGTGAAATAGAGCATTTTTACCTTGTTTCAAACCCCAGCTCTAATTGTTACAGTGGTCAAATATCACTGCTTGACCATTGGGGGCACAGTCTGAGTGCCTGATCACTCTGATCTGAGTGCCACTCTGGAAGTTTAGTGGAGTACAGTGCCATTTGGCCTGCAGTATGATCTGAGTGCCAGTTTCAGCTGCTACCTTCTGGCAAGCGATATTGTAGTTTTAAGGCTCAGACCACCAGACTCAGAAAAGTTTTTTCTCCCAAGCAACAAGGCTTATGAACACTGAAACAATGACAGCCTAAGCCTGTGCCTGTCAGTCTTTTCATTACAACACATTCCATCTCCTGCCCCCACCCCTTCTGTCTCTCTCTCTCTCTTTCTCTCTCTTTCACTTTACATACAACATATTTCTCACAGACAGCCGGCCTACCTCTTGTCTTCTGGACCCTATCCCAACAACCCTTCCTCAGGCCATAACCCCCACCATTGTGACAGCAACCACACATGTGGTCAATGCTTCACTAACTAGGGGTACATTTCCCACTGCCTTCAAACAAGCCCAGGTAACACCGCTGCTCAAAAAACCATCCCTTGCTCCCACTCAAGTGGAGAACTACCGGCCTGTTTCTCTTCTTCCCTTCCTTTCCAAAGCCATTGTACGAGCTGTCTTTAAACAGGTCACAGGATTTCTCACTCAGAACAACCTCCTCGACTCCAATCAATCCGGTTTCTGAAGTGGCCTCTGTCTGTGACGGAAGCATTAAAAGAGGCCAGAGATCAGTCCTCAGTGCTCATCCTGCTATACCTATCAGCAGCATTTGACACGGTCAACCATCGCGTCCTACTGGACAAGCTGACCAACATGGGTATTGATGGCACAGTGCACTCCTGGTTCAAATCCTCTCACTGGACGGTCGTTCAACGTATCATGGCTAGGACAGACATCGGCACTTCACCAACTCACCACAGGAGTACCCCAAGGATCTGTGCTGCGGCCCCTTCTCTTCGCCCTGTACATCACCTCGCTGGGCTCAATCATCCACTCCCATGGCTTCTCTTACCACTGCTATGCTGATGATACCCAGCTCTATCTGTCCTTTCTGCCTGAAGACTCCACAGTGTCAACACGGATCTCGGACTGTCTCTCTGATATATCTGCATGGATGAAAGGACATCACCTCCAACTAAATCTCTCCAAAACTGAACTGCTGGTCCTCCCAGCCAAACAAGCCATACATCACGACATCAGTATCAAGATCGACTCCCTGTCTGTTTCTCCCACCAAAGTGGCAAGAAACCTAGGTGTCATGATCGATGACCAACTGACCTTTGCAGATCACGTTGCCTCTGTGGCTCAGTCGTCCCATTTTTCCCTATTCGACATAAGGAAGATCAGGCCGTACTTAACCCAACATGCAACCCAGCTCCTGGTTCAGACCCTGGTTATCTCTCGTCTTGACTACTGCAATGTCCTCCTATCAGGCCTACCAGCCTGTGCGGTAACACCACTACAGATGATCCAGAATGCAACTGCACGTCTGGTCTTTAACCAGCCAAAAAGGGCACATGTCACACCTCTGTTCATTGAACTTCACTGGTTGCCCTTGGCTGCTCACATTAAATTCAAGGCACTCATGGTGGCCTACAGGGTCAATGATGGCTCTGCTCCCATCTACTTGAATACTCTTCTGAAGCCCTATGTCACCCGACGACCGCTACGCTCCTCTAAGGAACGTTTTCTAGCACGGCCAACACCTTGTGCAGGTCAATCCAGACTCTTCTCATATCTGGTTCTGCGCTGGTGGAATGACCTCCCAAGTGCTACCAGATCAACTGATACCCTCTCCACCTTCAAGAAACTCGTGAAGACTCCACTCTTTCAAGAATATCTCCTGGCGTAAATTTTGAGAATGCACTTAATAATTTAATTTCTCTACACTGCGTTACACTATTGCACTTTCAACTTAAAATAGTGCAGATTCTATGTTAGCAATATGCACTCCTTGTTAGTTCTTTCATTGTGTTGTAGCTTGAATGTTACCCTCTTTTGTAAGTCGCTTTGGATAAAAGCGTCTGCTAAATGCCTAAATGTAAATGTAAATGTATTTATTAATTATTTATTTTTGAGGTACCATTGGGGCCACTGTATGATCTGAGTGCCACTCTGGAGGTTTGCTGGAGTACAGTGTTTGTGAGTGTGTGAGATAGTGAGTTTGAATGACAGCCTGCTGGACTGTCCTTCACTGGTCCAGAGTAGAGAGCACATCGGGTTCATCCCACTAAGACTCAGGGCAGGCAGGCAGCTCCCTCTGGCACTGTGGATGTCTGCCAGACATGGCCCGCATTTCGCCAATGCAGAGAGAGACAGCTTGTCTGTGGATATCTGGTTTGGCTGCCCCTTACGACATGTCACCCCATCCATTCATTTTGTCCCATTTGCTGCTTCTCATTTACTTTACAATTTCACAATCTGGATAGCAAGAGAGACAAAAAGGTTTTCATGGTGAAATGATATCTTTGATACAGGACACCCACTTTTATCAAACCCCTTGTCAGTCATCACAAACAAACAAAACAACCCAGCCAACTAAGAAACTATCTCATTTACTGGAGTCCACAGACAGGCTTGTTTTTTAATGCATATAGTGCATAGAAGATTTTTAGTTTAATTTCCCTCATTATAAAATGTAATATTTACGTGACGGCTGATATATTTATTGACTTAACTTCACCTGTTTAGGGCACTCAGCAGCTGTAAATGAGAATCAGAATCATGTTCTCTGCTCTCTCCTTCGATCCTAGAGACTGTGTGCTCATCCCATTCATCACAGCGATGCCTGATTTACGCCTTTGTGGAGTCAGACGCCAGGAATGTGCCCAGCATTACGCCATCCCAGCAGTCTCCACTGTCCCACAACACAGCCATGTTTACTGACAGGGACATTGTTGTTTAAGGCTAAGGTTTGGTAACCCAGCTCTGAGTATGAATGCTCGACTCGCTCAATTTCTCAATGTCGTTACAATTGGCAGATGCTTTTTATGTAGCCTCAGGTTCACTGGGATCTTCTCAGACTTTGATATGTAAGTTAGCTCAACCACTGACTTAAGTAATGTTTAAGAGGCCATAAGGTCTGACTATAATATTTAAAATTTACTGGACAACTGAGGCAAAGGCCTGGAAACAGAAAGTGTACGTTTTTTTTCATTTAGGTTTAAGTAACAGCAATGCAGACCAACAACTTAGAAATGCAGTCCATTTGTGCCTTAAATGGTTTGCTTTAAGTTCATTTATTGTGACCCATAATAAAATAACTAATATTTCACAATGAGTAAAATGTAAATTCAGTAAATTGTAAACTGAGGATGGAGTCTAAAGTCAAGTGACAGCGTTGTAACTGCACTGGTAAAAAGTTGCTTCCTTAATTTTTGTGTGTCTCAGCACATGAAAGCCATGTCAGGAAAAACTGTCGTAATATGATCAGTAAATATTTATGGAGCCCCTTAAGAGAAACGAGAAAACATTTACATTTCTGGTGCACATCACCTGAAACTTTTGGGTGACCATCAGAAACTTTCACGTACGCACCACAAACATAAAAGTTTTCTTGTGTCACTTTAGGGGCTCTGTAAATAATAAACATGGAAAGATTAAAATTTTTTAGAAGATCAACGTCAAGTTCAAGGTGAGCAACTTCAAGTTCCTTGATGTTAACATCACAGAAGACCTTACCAGGGATAGTCGCACTGACCAGATTGTTTAAAAGCCTCAGCAATGTCTCTTCCACCTCAGACGACGAAGGAAGTTTGGTATGTGAACAAAGATCCTGAAAGCTTTTTATAGAGGTACCACAGAGAGTGTCCTGACAGGAAGCATCACTGCATGTTTTGGAGATTGCTCTCCTACCAAGGCACTGCAAAGAGTTGCGTGTACAGCACAAAGCATCTGTGGATGTGATCTGCCCTCCATCCAGGACTTGCATTAGAGGCAATGCATCAGGAAGGCCAAGAGGTCAGCTGCTACCATCTAGCAAGCGATATCATAGTTAAGCTTCAGACCACCAGACTCCAGAACAGTTACAACACTTTCTATCTTTTTCCCTCCTTCTCTCTCTCTCTCTCTCTGCGCTTAACATGCTATTTATTTATTATTTCTTTTTGAGGAGCAAAAACACATCACATGAATTTCTTCTTACTATTATAATGAGATGTAGACTATCTTGAATCTTGAATCTCATTCTTTGTAACATAGCATAGGACTCATTCTTTAAACTCCAAACCTCCTCAGTGAACTCAGTCACCTCTGTTTTATAATAGAGTACAAACTTCTGTCATACCAATCAATTCTTTGAGTCAACTTAGCGGTTGATTTATTAGTGGAGGCATTCAGCGAGGCTCACTGGACTCTAAGAGCATGCTGATCAAAGTCTGACTGATTGGAGACTGAAGCATACTGTGTGAGAGCAGCGTGGAACATTAACTTCCCTGGAGCACTCTTTCTGGACTCCTTACACTCTCCCTCCCTCCCTCCCTCCATCTCTCTCTCTCTCTCTCTCTCACTCCCTTCACCTATCTCTCTGTCTTTGTCATAAACACACACACACACACACACACACACACACACACACACATACACACATACACACACAGAGCAAACATTTGTATCCACATCAGTTTAGAAGTGATCACTGCTAGTCAGAGCAAGGCCAGACACCAGTGAAAAAAGAAAGACAAACAGTAGGCTCTACTAAGTTGGTGGTGTGTCACTAGCAAGAGAACTTTACCAGAGAATGTTTCCTGCTAACACTACTAATGTACATCAGGACAATCAGTGAACATTCTAGAATAATCCCCCTCAGACCGACACGCCTTCTTCGGCTATATCCTTGTCATGTGATCCTACTTTGTTAAGGGGAGGGGGGATTATAGAATTAATAGAGTTATGTCTGCTTTTCATGTTTTTCCCCTCTCCTCTCAAATGGTGAAAATAATCCATCAAAATAATCCCTGCCCTTTTACAGAACTTTCAAGAGTACATCTTACTGATCTGCCACTAGATATAACGCTGCCATGTAAATGTTACTGTAATACTATATATACTTATGTTTCATATATATGCATATCTGAGTGTTTGTGTTTGTGTGTCAGTGCACGTTGTGCGGTACATATCACGTTCAGCCCACAGTGTTCTCTCCAGCACTAAACTGTCATCTAATGCATCTTTCCTGTCTGTGCATCTCTATAAAATGTGGGTAAAACATTAACCCCTGTCACCAGTTCGCTGACGCCACAGTGGAAAAGTCAGAGGTTTCTGTTCATCTTTAATGGTATCATCAAATGCCTCCATGTTCTGCCTGAAAGTGCACCTTCAGCACAATGCCAAACCAGACAGATGACTCTTAAGAAATCCACTACACACACATGCTCTGCTGATAGACAGTATACCCCCCCGCCCCATACACACACACACACACACCCACCCCTTCCGCACCTTTCTCCTCATGGCTCCTATGAGGGGCTCAGGCTGTATATTAACACGTTTCACATTCTCCATAGCATTATTCATTACACTCTCCATGAACATATATAATTATTGATTCTAAACTAATCTGACATTTTTTCACGATTTCAGTATCAACACTAATTGTTTTATTGTGTGAATTTGAATGTGAAGTGACAGTTATCTATATTAATACACACAAACACACACACACACGCACACACAATGGGAGAACACTGGTCTCCTGGTTGTCAGGGAGAGGGGGATCATTGATAGGGATCGGTCACAAGAAGGTGGCTAACACCATCTGGCCCACTGATTAGTGCGGATGGCTGAACCCAGAGCTGGGATAGAGAGTTTGGGGGAGGAGAGGCGATACATGAGAACATGCTGAGGAAAATGCTGTGTGGAGACAAGAACTCACAGCAAACACACTCTGTGGAATTGTCTGTAACAACGATACAAAGCCAAACATTCTGGACATTAAACCAGAAAAGACTACTGCCATTATACCACAGTGTAAAGCTAAAACAACTGCTGTCATGAATCATAGGTTCATAACCCTGCAGTGAATCATACATTCGAAACCCTTGCTTTTTACATTGTAAAAGAGAGACCACCAATTGGTGATTCTGCATCAGGAATGATTAACAGCTCTACACAGATAGCATCCTGGCTTTTTTGTTACTAAATAGCAGGACTGTGTCACAGTCCTTGCATGGTTCAATAGCTTGCTACCGCCTGTGAATTTGGCTTGCGTGCAGTCAAGGAAATGATGCTCAATGCTTCCTTCATCTCCATTACCCTGTATTTAACAAGAGGGTCAAAGTGGTTGTAGGCATTGAAAGAAATAGCTTTAGTTTTCATTTGTTTAGTATAGCAGAGTTTCATAGAGATAAATGCTGTTCTAAGCAGTGCATTCATTCATTTTATTGGCTTAGTCCAAATATGAGTGAAAACTATCACTGCCTTTTGAAGACGCCCGGCAGCTTTGAAACACTCATCTCGATTTAGTTGTTTTTATTTAGGAAAAAAATGTCACATCCATCTTGTACCTTTCTTGCCTCCCATTATGTTAAAAAATGCCCCTCCTATTTAAGCTAAGTTGGAAGTTATCCATGGGAACACATCCCCCACCTACACTCACTAACTCCTCCACACCCACTCACCCCCTAGTGTGTCTGTGTGTGTGTGTGTGTGTGTGTGATGGCGTACAGTAATGAAGTTAGACAGTGTGGAGCGGGGGGTTCAGGGCTATGGAATGTAGCGCAGGCCCTCTTACATAAAGCCTTACGGCAGGGGTCAGACCAACAGGACAGCCAGAGAGGGCCAAGAACACACACGCACACACACCCATAGCACACAAAGACTCAGCATACACACTTGAGTTCACATACACAAAAAAGCTTCTCTGCAGCACGCATACAAAAACATAACCACAGAGATGTCCCATACGTCTATTCTTCAGTGAGGAACGCATAAAGCCTTGCTCTCTCCCTCGCTCGCACACACACAGTTTTCTTTATGTCCCTCACTAAGATGTCTGTATAACAGTGTTGTAATTAGTCAGTTATCCATGTGGTCCACCACTGCACAGCTGGAAACATGCAGAGACAAGGACCAACCCCCGTTTATGTGTGTGTGTGTGACCCACAAACCAGAGCACACACAAAGCCTGCTTTCCCCTATGCTGCAAATAACCACCCCTTCCACACATGTGGGCCTGGGCCAACCCAGTGGCTGCTATGAAGCTGTCCAAGCCAAACTCAAGCGCGTTTGTGACCCCAACACACTGGTCGCTAAAACACAGATGACCTGGAGTTTCCATGACCAGCCAGATCCTATTGTCTCTGTTGTTTTGGATGTTTTTGACAACATTATCTGCCATTATACTGTCACAGGCATCTCTGATTATGCTCATGCTATCTTTATGAGATCTCCATGCTATCTTTAGAGCTATCTTTATGTCTCAATGTACACTGACACTAAGTGATACTGCATATGCAGATAACACATTTGACTGTGTTGATGTTCCATGTGAAATGCACTTTAGTTTGGACTAAGGTTAGCTACAGTCTGTGTAAAGGTAACTGCAATCACAGATCGCATATAAACACATAAACACAAGAAAACCAGACATGTAGATTTACCAACTGTACCAAACAGTCCTCTTTAATTCACAATGACACATTGACTGGTATATATAATATAATATAATATTATACAACACAACATATCAGGTGACCTGATATTAATAAAACAAAAAAAAAGTCTTACAGGGCCATCCCATTGATTTATTACTGGGGCAATAAAAACATTTTTAAAAATGGAACCAATCACCAATAGAGGTGAAGTGGGAAAGGTCCAATCTGCATTGCTCTTAGGTCTTTTGCCTTAGTTTGCATACATTCAGCTTTACTGTATATCTAGAATGCATCGGTCAGCAACCATCTGAACAACACTACCCAGCCACCCCTGGAATGAAAAGGAAAAGAAGCCCCTTTTGGAAAGGCCACTGTACCATTAAATAAACCTGACAGCACTGCTGCTAGGTTAGCCTAATTTAGACTATTTGAGGCCTTGGGCACCAGACAAATGAGTGAGTAAGCAAGTAGTCCAGATGGTTGACTGTTCATTTACAAAAAAAGTCTGCTAGCCTAGAGTACAGTAGCCCTGGCTGAAGGCAGTGGGGAGAAGTGACAAATGAGATGTGAACATTACAGTTGAATAGCTGAAAACTGTGACACGTTTCTTTGTGTCAGAACATGAAATTAAATGACTGGCGCTAACTGACGTGATAAATGGAATCCCTGACAAAGAGAAACAGTTACCACTTTGCTATGTTCTGAAATTGGAGAGGAAAATTGTAAATCAACGTCTCTTAGAGCAGTGTTTGTTACTGAATCTGGAATTAAACACCGATTGACATCAGTGAAAACAACCTGTTTGGTCAAACAAAGTGGAAAACGTTAGAATGTTCATGACATGAATAATTTCTGAACCCACCCAGCACTATCAATCCCTGTAGATTTAACTAAAATAACACAGTTCTACAAGACACTCAACCTCTCCTCAAGTCCAACACTCCAGACCAGCATAGTCATGAAAGGTGGAAGACAATACTTTACACACAGAAGAGACAAGAGATGGCGAAACTTGCAAGGCATCCACGTAGTTCAGTTTTATGTTTCTGAGAGAAGAGCTGAGGTTTTGCTAAGAAGAAAAACTTCCAGTAGTTCTAGCGGCAGCACACCCTATCCAGTGCCTCATCAAAGCGGCTGTCCATTGAAGGCAAGTAGCTGATGACCTTGGTTCTTTGTTTACAGCGGAGGTCCTAAAAAAAAGACCATCCCCAAAAGAAAGGCAGGAGAATGTTTCTGAAATGTCCAGTCCTTCGACAAGAAAAAAAAATGTCTGTACAGCATAGTTGTATAGTTAGTGTATGAAAAAGTCAAAAAGAAAAAAAAGAAAAGAAAAGATAACACATTTTTTTTCTAATTT
The DNA here is from genome assembly GCA_015244755.2 of Tenualosa ilisha. NCBI lineage: Eukaryota > Metazoa > Chordata > Actinopteri > Clupeiformes > Clupeidae > Tenualosa > Tenualosa ilisha. The sequence continues at coordinate 621,077 of PYXC01001400.1, read as the reverse complement.
CATGGCTCAAAATGTTTTTTTTTTCTATCCATATAAAAGCATACAGAAAGATAAGGAGATTGTTTCTAATAACTTAAATAGATAAATTATTAAGATAGCTTTCTCGTGTCTTAAAACAACTTTAAGCTTAAGGAGTGAAAAGGGGCTTGATGGCATCAAGTGAGTTACAAAGGGGGAAATACTTTTAGGAAAAGAAAGCTGTGGAAAAGTTGTGGGCAGCGCTGTGCTTTAGTCAGTTGCATGAGTTGGGGGTAAGGGTGGGGTGGCTGACAAAGATGAAGGATCTTTACCTCCCCTCCTTCCCCATGTTGCACGAGAAAAAGCTTTGGCACACATTTAACATCAACCTGACATCATCACATCACATCACATCACAATGCATGGTGCACAGAATAACACATGCATGCAGTGGGCTCCAAGAAGGCAGAGGAAACATCTCTCACACACACACACACACACACACACACACACGCATGCACACGCACTCACAAACACATACACGGCTCAAGCTCATCAACAGGAAACCAAAAGCCTTCTGGAGAGACAAGAGGTCCTTCAAGATGTAAGTGTGAGTGTGTATGTACGCGTCCAGGTCTCTGACAGAGGTCCCTCTCTCTCAGGTGAGTGATGTCAGCCATACTTTGCAACGTTCCAGTGTTTTTTGGTGAAACGTAGAGAAGCACCATCTAATGACCTCAACTTCTCTACACAGACTCAGCCTCTGCCTTCTCAATAAAGATATCAACTTTCCCCCCTTCCCTATCCTTCTCTCTGTCACTCCTTCCAGCTGGCTCGTTATCTTCACAGAGAAGATTCCACCTCTTTGGCGATGAAGACAGCCGGTGGGTCAGCTTCCGACCGTGGCGTCACCTGCAGCTGCCCTGCGCTCCTGGCAGCCGCGCTCTCCAATGACTCGCTGATGACCTCCAGCGTGGCTGTTGCCTCGGCGACCGCCTTACTGCTCCCACTCTCTGCTGCTGGCCTCTTCACGGCGCTGTTGCCGGCAGCGTTGTTCTCCTCTGGCCCTCCACAGCAGAGTTTGGGTGCGCACTGCGTCCGGCAGGAGAGCTCGCAGAGCGAGGCGCGTGATGCCGAGTCCACCGTGACGAACTCGGGCTGCACGGTGGTGGCGTGGATGCCGGCGTCGTGGAAGCAGGCCTTGATGCGCTTGGCCACGTCCATGTACGCTGCCGGGTCCTGGCACTTGATGTGCGCCGTGGCGATGATACGGCTGCCCGCCAGCTGCCAGATGTGCAGCTCATGCACGGCTAGGACGCCATCCAGTGCCTGCAGCCGCTCGTTCAGCCGGCCCACGTCGATCTGCTTGGGCACCGTCTGGAGAAGGATGAGCGCCGACTCCTTGAGCAGCGGGTAGGTGGTGTAGAGCAGGATGCACACCATGATCACACACAGCGTTGGGTCCAGATAGAGCACCCAGCAGGGCCCAGCACGTGTCACCAGCGCTCCGGGATCCACGGCACCCTCCTCCATCAGCAGGCCACTGCTGTTGCCGTCGACGCCTCCATCGCTGTCGACGGCCACCAGCGTGTGGTTGAGGTGCAGGTGGTCTGAGCAGTGGCCCTGGGCGCAGGGGTTGATGCAGGGCGTGCCCGGCTCGCACGGCTCCCACACAAAGGTGAAGATGAGCGCGTTGACCACCACGATGACTGAGCCCAGCGCATCACCCAGCACGTGCAGGAAGACGCCGCGCATATTGAGCTGCGCCGCTGATGAGTCGTCTGCCGTGGCGCCCGACTCCAGCTCTTCGTATGGCGTGGTGCCATTCAGCTGCACATCGCCGCTGTCCTTTCTTGCTGTCTCTGCAAACAAGGTTAGAGGTTAGATGTCAAAAGGTCAAAATAAAGAACTAACTGTCTGATATTCCCTCTGAAATAAAGAGCTCAGAGTGGAGCAAACTCTTCAGCTCAACATCACCCACATGTCAATGAGAATTTAGAGGTTCTGAGGTCAAAGTTAACATTGCAGATGAAATACACCAAGGTTTGTGTTTGTGTCATAAGTTACCATTTCAACTTCAGTTATTGTTCACTGGTGTTTTTTGCATTGCATTTTCATTAATACGAGTGTACAGTTTGCATCAAACCATTTAATCCGGGGATGGATTAAAAAGCTCTTCCGGTGGTTACCATAACGTGGCAACATATTGCTTAAGCAAATCCAAACCGTTTTATGACAGGTGGAGTGAGTTAGGGTGGGGGGGTGGTGGATAGATTAAGCTGGGCTCACTTCCCATCAAAATACATGGAGGCTGAAATATGATACCTAGCTCTTAATTACCTATTTCACGTTGGCTTTGAAGACTAGACCACTTAGCTGATGAGAAACAAACAAACAAACACACACACACACACACACACACACACCACCACAACCACAACCACATTCACTGATATGAATCTGACACACACCAGCCCACAATCCTAGCCTGCAAGCAGGAGGACATGAATCAGTGTGAAAATGAGGATGTGCTCTAAACCTTCGCACACACACAAATATTCCAGAATAGGCTGTTGGGAAAACAAATGAATCAGAGACACGTGTACACTGTGCCATACACCACACTACCCTTGTTCCAGCCCACACACCCTCCCACTAAATTCAATTAGCAGCTCCCAACTGAGCCTGACTACACTGCAGCTGAAGTCCACTCTAGTGGTGCCTCAGCACCACGGCAACAGAGCTGCATCGCTGAGGACGGTCGCTAACTCATTAGCACACTAATGGCTTAGCCAAATAGGCTCCATATCTCCAGCCTGGGCTGGCTTGACTGATGTATAAGCTGAGAAAGGCTGTCGTAATAACACCACAGAACAAGAAATGGCCCCCTCCTGTATGATGGGAAACCTAGTGCAGTCCCCAGATGATGGTGACTTTCATCACTGTTATCACCATCACCATCAGCCTCATTATCACAGGGGCCACTGCAGGACACCTGTGTTGGGTGAAACTTAAAGGGATTATCCGGAGTGAATCAACCCGTAGCCCCGCCGTTTCATGTGGCTGATTGGTGTCAGAAGGTATGAGAACGAAGAAATAGTGAAACGGCAGCCAGTGTTAATGAGGGCAAAGAAGTTTCATTTAACTACAGTGGGTACGGAGAGTATTCAGACCTCATAAATTTTTCACTCTTTGTTATATTGCAGCCATTTCTGCTGCATTTAAGGTTCCTAAGAGCACAGTAACCTCCATAATCCTTAAATGGCAGATGTTTGGGACGACCAGAACCCTTCCTAGACCTGGCCGTCCAAACAAACAGAGCAATCAGGGGAGAAGAGCCTTGGTGAGAGAGGTAAAGAACAACCCAAAGGTCACTGTGGCTGAGCTCCAGAGATGCAGTCGGGAGATGGGAGAAAGTTGTGGAAAGTCAACCATCATTGCAGCCCTCCACCAGTCGGGGCTTTATGGCAGACGGAAGCCTCTCCTCAGTGCAAGACACATGAAAACCAGCATGGAGTTTGCTAAAAAAACACCTGAAGGACAAGATTGGTTGCAATCGAAGGAAAGATGAATGCGGCCAAGTACAGGGATATCCTGGACGAAAACCTTCTCCAAAGTGCTAAGAACCTCAGACTGGAAGAAAAGTTCATTTTCCAACAAGACAATGACCCTAAGCACACAACTAAAATAACAAATAAGTGGCTTCACAACAACTCTGTGACTGTTCTTGAACGGCCCAGCCAGAGCTCTGACTTAAACCCAATTGGGCATCTCTGGAGAAATGGCTGAAAATGCTGTCCACCAACGTTCACCATCCAACATGACAGAACTGGAGTGGATCTCCAAGGAGGAATGGCAAAGGATCCCCAAATCCAGGTGTGAAAAACTTGTTGCATCATTCTCAAAAAGACTCTTGGTTGTATTGGCTCAAAAGGGTGTTTTTCCTAAATACTGAGCAAAGGGTCTGAATACTTATGAACATGTGATATTTCTGTTTTTTTAATAAATCTGCAAACAATCATGTTCTGTCAATGTGTATAATAATGAGAAAAAATGAATTTAAATGATTTTAGCAAATAGCTGCAATATAACAGTGAAAAAAATAAGGGGTCTGAATACTTTCCGTACCCACTGTATGCCCCAATCTGTTGGCATTAGCAGCCATTTCAGAAATTCGGTTCACCCATCAGCATTTTACAACCTCAAAGGACAGGGATATGGGCTGATAGACTGTGAATTTTTCCTTTTAAGGGAGGTCATAAAATTGAATAAGGAGCTTCAATGAAGAGGGGCAAATTTAAAAGCAGTGAATTTTATCTGCTTTGCATGTCGGTATGACTGGACTTGATTTTGTTGGAGAACTCCAAGGATTGAGTCATGAGTTTAGGTTGAGAACTGCTGGAGTCAGTCATTCAAAAAGCTTTGTGCAGTGATTCATGCGAGATCGATGAGTCACACAAGATTCATGATACATCATAACGGAACTCATCAACACCCTCACCAACAGACTTGTGCCAAGGTGTGGACGTTCCAAGTAACTGACAGTTTCAGGTTTTTTGAAAATCTTCCAATGTGGGGAAGAAGAAAGAGGAGAACAGGTGAATGAGAGACAGTGAAGTGATTAATCTTATCTGAGCCCACGTTATTTGCAGGCAGATAACTGACAATCACCGTCTTGGTTGTCAATAGTACATAGCCTTGAAAATGATCAATACCTCGCCAAAGTCAACTGACTCAGAAAGAGGGTCCCACTAGCTTCCTAAAAACAGACAGGTTGGAAAATGGATTAGGCTCCTCTAACCAGCTCAACAGATGACAGCACCTGTCTCCCATAGACTTAATTTAACTATTTCGAATGGCAAAGGGGTGACCATGGTAAGACTATTTTAGACATCAATACACCACAAGCGTAATCTTCACGCACAGTGCACACTGCAGTGGCCTTGCTCTGTGAACCACTCAACTCATGGTGAAGTAAAAAAGGTGGTTCATCGCTTGATCGTAAGCCTACCTAGGAAAGAATCTTCACATCTTTGTGCTTCAACTACACCCGTTGCGCAAGAGAAATAAGGCGCGTGAGCAAAAGTATGGTGATATCTTACTTTAGCGACAAACGCTGACTACACCGGAACACATACCTTAGGTGTGAAACACAGTTTTGACACCGAAACGTAAGTAAGAATGAAATCACGTCCTCGGAGTGATCTGGAGTAAATAAGATGTACTGCCACCCCTGAAGCAACACGCAATTCATCATTTGTCTAAGATCTTAAGAACAACGACAGGGTGGTGGTGGGGACCTCAGTAACGTTTATGGTACAAGGAAGGCACAAAAAAACCGCTTACCATGTCTATCGGCATTAACACCGTTCGGGCTGTTGCTGTGATTTCCCACCAAGTTGTTGGTCTCCTCGCCTGAACAGCCACTACCGGACGGTCGTTCAGACTTGCACAATTTCGCCCTCTTATTCTTCTTGCCTCCATGAGAGTGTCCTCCGTGGGAATGGCCATGCCCCCCTCCGACGTGTCCAAAGAGACAGAGCCCCAGCAGGTTAACCAGAAGCCCCGCCGCCCCGACACCAATGACAACATGGGGTTTTTCGATCTCGTGTGGTTCGGTGAAACGTTCGATGGCCTCCAGTATGATGGTAAAGCACAATGCCGTAAGAAACACTGCATTGACTAGAGCTCCCATCACCTCCGCTCGTATCCAGCCGAAAGTGTTTTTGTTTGTGGCTTGTGTCTTCTCCGCAAAGCGGACAGCGACTAAAGCCACCACAAGCGCTATGACATCCGATAGCATGTGAAAGGAGTCCGAGAGCATCGCTAGGGATGCCGTTATCCGACTGACCACCACCTCCACAATAAAAAAACCAAATGTCAGTGACAGCATACATAGCAGCCGAAGACGGTTAGGTTCACAAGCCATTTCGCAGTCGAACTCTTGAATCCTCCGAGAGCTGATGAGCTAGCTAGCTTGTGTGCTAACTAACGATACGTTGCTGCACAACAATGAGAGCAAAACGGTCAGTAATAGCAAGCAGGACAACCGCCTTCTAGCCGGCTAGCAATATGCTGTTCTAAACAGCGTCTTTAAAATCACGAATGTATCGTCATTTTCTCCATGTCAAAGATATATTATCTTAACGGAGAAATTTAGTGACAACTACTACGTTCAGAAGCCCAAATGTCCCTATGTCCTCACAGCATAATACAACGCTCGTCGGTTTGCAGACGGGTTGAAACTTTGCACCCGAGCCGGTAAACTTTCCACACGGAACAAGGGATCTCACGACACGCCCTGGCGCTCTTTGATTGGCTGTCAAGCAGGGCGCGTCATTCGTTCTGTAGCGGTCTAATTTTCCTGTTTCTCCATTTCGTGTTTTTTTTTAAATACATCTGGACGGTGTGTACTTTTGGTAACCATTCTTTTTCAATAATGATAAAAATAAATGGATATAGAGATAAACAATATTTTATCCAAGACATCAATTGCAACTTCATGTCGGAAAAAAAAAATCCCTACAAAACAGGCTACACTTAACATCAAAGGAAAATGACAGATTACATTAATTCAGTGTTATAGCTGCTTTTTATTTGGAGGTATAAACAGGAAATCATAAACAATTTAGATTTACGCAATGAATTGTGAAAATCTCCAACATTTTAGTATCAGTGTGTAGTGAGGTGGGTCATGTGTAGATGGTCTAAAATAAACACAAAAAAAGAACTGAAATGATTTTGTCACATGATGGAAATGTTCAGTACGACAGAACTGAAAGTCAAGGACAATACAAAAATACTGCATGAAAGAGTGGTTTCAAAAGGAAAGGGGAACAATGAAAGACCTAGTGGGACGACCTAAATCAGAGTATTTTGAAACCTCCCTTTTCAAATGCAATTTTAAACAAAGAACTTCACTCAGTAGTTTAGATCAGCAGCCATTAAAACAAATCAAAAGTCAAACACACACATTCTCCTAATGCCCAAAACAGATAAGCCCCTCTCCACCCCTCTCTTACGCTTACAATCACAAATTCTTCTCAGTTAATGTAATACATTGCACAAAACCAGGTGTGTACATTACAGCAATTGAGAACAAAAACATACACTTACCAACACACTGAACTTAAATAACGTATATGGCAAAATACATTTTGTAAACAGATGCACAACCTACAAATCACACTCTTTTGAAGATAGCCCAAATCCCTCCCCGACAGTTCTGGAGTACACTTTGTATTGAAAAGCATCAGAAACTCACAGCCTGCAATGACCCTTTAAAATGTTAATTTCCTTTTTTCTGAGTGCTTTTCTTTATAACAACAAGAAAAATCTTGTTTTGGTCAGTTGGTATAGATTGTGGCGCTGAATGGAAAAGAAAAATAAATCACTGTGATCAGGATGACTGGAGATGTTTATGGTGATGGCCTTACACTACAGGCAGCCTCTACTGACTAACCACATCCTGCCCGACCATTAAGAAGTGACACCGTTCTAAGAGAGCACTCATAAAAGTCATTGTTTGGTTTTAGCGAGAGCATACTCCATCTAGCGGATCCCTAGGATCTGACGGCTTTTGAGCTGCAGGGTCTTCTCCACTGCTCCCAGGGCCTGGGCGCGTAGGTTGGCTGCCTGCAGCCTCTTTCTGAGAGCCACATCCTCGGGTTTCTCTCTAAGTGCAGGGGTTTTGGCAGGAAGCTGGTTCTCCTTGCCGTCTCCTGCAAAATGAACCTTCTTTTTTCCAGGAGAGATATTCTCTTCCTCACCGTCTAGACCACAAAACAGAAACAAAGTGACCTTTTACCATATTAGTATAAAAGTTTATTCCCTGTCAATTTTTAACCCTACCTGTCCAGTTGACTTAAAACCCAATCATGTAAAGCACAACGTCAAAGTACACTGTAATGCCCCCCTTGCAAAAATAGAATACAAAACTCTGCTTTTACCCTCTCTGGTTTAGTACTTGGATGAAGGTGCAAACATATACTCAGTGTTTGTTCCCAGTTCCATTATAACGATACAGTTAAAAATAAAATGATACAGTTAAACTGGACCATAATTTCCCCAAGATGGGATGACATTTCATGTATCCTTTGAGTTCTTGAATAGTTCCAACACATCCAGCCAAATGCATGTTCAAAAAAAGCCTTATCCCCCCAAAATGTACAATACTGCTTTATTTACAAATTAAAAATATATATATAAAAAAGTGATTAAGTAATTTACAAATATACACAAGAAAGAAAGACTTAACATCAGAGCATTAAAATAAAATAAGGTAGGTGTCAGCTGTTGAAGTACAACTGGTCCAGTGGTAAACGTTTCACCTCCATACCTGGAGATCTGGAGAAGGGAGAGTGTGCCCTCTGCTGTTTACTGAGGTTATAGGTCCTTAGTATGGTCTCTGCCCTGATGGGTACACAAATTAAAGATTTTTTAAATGTTTTTTTAAACGAAGAAAAAGTAAAGGTTTCACATTTGGAAATTGAGCCACAGGACCTGTGTAAACGAAATCACCCAGGAGGTGAAGCCATGAGACATACCTGGTCATCTTCTCGTTACAAAGTCGCTCACGAACACAGAGCTCTTGCTCTCTCTCTAAGGAAATAAACAAAACAAAAGGTATTAAAAACTGCAACCAACCAACCAACTAAGCACCCCCCCCACACACCCACATAATTGGAAAACCGAACCTAAAAAGCCTATATTGGCAAGAGGTTTTACAAAACCAACAAGTAACAGACTAATCAAGTAGTGAAATGTGTGGCAATGCCTACAAAACATATATATAAAACACACTGCCATTACAATGTATTATCCTTTATTAAATCTATCTGTGTTTGTGTCTTTAATGCTGTCCATCAATGTTGCCAAGTCAACTAAGTTGACAATAATAGTTCACATACTTTAGTTGACACACAGCTGAAACTTGGCATGGTGTGTTTGATCAGTCGGCCCTTGGCTACAAGAACACAGAGTGCTGCAGGGACAGACAAGAGAGCCTGGGGCCAGAACACTCACTCTCCAGTCTCTCCTCACGTTGCCTGATAGCTGTCTCGCGCTCACGGAGCACCTGTTCTTTCAGACGCAACTCTGCAACGGCGGCGCCGGCAGCTGCGGCTGCTCCTGCAGTCCCTCCAGCTCCTGCTGCACTGTTGTCTTGGGCTGTAGGAGTCTTCGGTCGGTCGGCATCACCCTGGCCAATTGTGGACCGCCGGCGATTCCGAGCCTGGGCTTTCCTCTGCTCTTCAGCAACCATCTCAGAAATCAGGCTACTCTGTAGGATGGATTCCACTGAAGGCCTCAGGTAGTCCTGACAACCAAGAAGCACACAGACAGACGAGATGGAGAGAGAGAGAGAGACAGACAGACCGTTTGATAATGATTCTGTATAGGCCTAAACAACAGTTCATTCAACTTTGATACAAAACACTAAAGCAACATAACTATCTGCTTTAAAAAAAACAAACAAAAACAACTGTATTCAGCTGTGTGATCAACAATAACACATAGAAATAATTGTGGGAAGTGTAAACAAGTAATTGGTAAAATTGAATACAAGTACTTAGTAAAATGAAATATAAAGAATATATATATATAAAATATTTAAAAAAAAAAAAAAGACCAAGCTTCATCCATTACTGGCAAGCAGACCTTTAAATTGAGCATCTTTGACAGAGATGAGTTAAGCTCCTCAGAATATCGATATGGGATCCGTCGGAATTTGCCCTCCCGGATCTTCACTGCCAGGTCCTTCTGATTGTAGGCTGTGAAAGGAGGTCTGAGAAATAGCCGTGCCAAAGAGCATTAGGTGCAGACACAAACACTCTAAACCCGAGTGACCCGATTCATCACAGTCAAAAGGTACTTACGAAAGGGCACAAAGCTCATACACCAGGCAGCCTAGAGACCAGATGTCAGATTTCTCATTGTATGACATCCGGTTCATTTGCTCCTGTGCAGATAAGGAAAACTGTTATACTCACAATTTTTTTTTACCTTTAATGGGTGATTTCATCTTGCCATTGATATCTGAAAAAATATTCTCACCGGCGACATGTAATACGGAGTGCCCACAAATGTCTTGGCAAAACTGGTGTCATGGTTAAGGATTCGTGCCAAACCAAAGTCACCGAGTTTGACATTCTGCTTGACATCCAGGAAAATGTTGGCTGGCTTAAGGTCGCGGTGCAGTACGGTGCAGCCTCCATCGTTCCGCCGATGACACTCTTTCAAAGCCAGAGCGAGCTGTGCCAACACCCGCAGGATAAACTCCTCTTCTAGGTATCGTCTACGCCAGAGTCATAAACAATAACAGTGCAAATCATAAACGATATACTTCCCACACATCCCACCCTGGCAAAGCAGTCATAGCCCCAGCCTGTGCTTTAGAATACTGCCACAATACAAGGACTGCAGCATCAACATTCCTCGCCAATTACCTCTCCTTGATGCACTTGGTGATTATACTGGCGAGATCTCCTCCCTCGCAGTATTCCATTACAATGTACAGGGTCGTGTGGCTGCGATCTATGATACGGTCATAATAGCGAACAATGTTGGGGTGTTTCAGCTCACGCAAGAGATTCACCTCCGACACCAGCATTTGTTTTTCAGCTTCCGCCATGGTGCCATAGTCCAGTTCTTTCCAAACAAGAATCTAGTGGGGTCGAAAGAAAGAGCACAATAAAGACAAGCTAAAGTTAACGCTGACTGCGCATCATATGGTTGGTCTGATAGCATGTGTGCCTGATCTCGCTCTGTGGCCAGGTGGTCTCATCCTCCACTTTGACGAGGACATAACTTCTTGTAGCTACCATGTATGGTTGTATCGCTAGCTCAGGTTAACGTTAACTTAACAGATATGGCTAGGTGCAAAGACATGCTTTTAAAGCTAACGCTAAAGTTAGCTGCTGCTGCTACACGCACTACAATGCGGGCTGTTGGTTACTTTCTGTGCAACCTGTCGTTTAGCTAAGAAAGTATCGAAAGCTCACCTTTCCATCAGACTTCCTTCGAATTTTCTGACATTTTCCATAAGATCCAGATCCGATTGTGTACAGTACCTCATAATCATCAACATGGGACGGCATTTTCGGTTAACGATAGCGGTCGTAATCGTGGTTAATCAATGACTGCTGATTACCTGCAAAGTCAGTCCATTTACTACGTTACCGTGCTTAACATTAGCCAGGTAAAGTAGCATCAACTGCTAGCCGAGTTGGCTAAAATGTACAAAAACCTCGCTGAAATTTAACCACTTTCAGCTGCAGATTTTAAGCTTCCTCAACCACTTGACAACTTTGACGCAGTTTTGTAGCTGAATTGTTTTTTGCAATGTGACAATAAAACAAAACCAGGTCGCAAGCAAACTGGGACGTCTGTTTCAAATTGGTGCCCTTTCAAGCTCGATTGCGATTGGAGTTAAATGGAGAGAGTCGAGGATTTGATTGGTTGGAGCAACTATACAAATACAACGTTGCCTAGCAGCGAAAACCGCGCGAGACTACGCGCGGATGAAGGATTTTAGAAAGAAGGGTTCAGTTTCAGTCGCACGGTGGCACTAAAATCCACATAACCGAGATGTTTTTTGCTTGAATAGCTAATAAGTCAGAAAAAACGTTTTAATTATGGCAGTCATGCAATTAAAAATTTAATTGCGCGATTTATGTAGAATGCTTGGCGAGGGACCACCTATGGCATCATATTGGAATGGCGTTTAATTGGTCAGATTGTAATTGCTTTGGTGTGTTCTGTGTTGTTTATTGTTGTTATTTTTCATACATTTACATTTAATCAAAGGTTTCTGTAAAACCCCACAGGGCGCATCTGTCTGTACAAATGCTGTAAGCCCCCCCCCCCTTTTTTTTTTCTCCGAGAACTACATTGACAAAATCTGTGTGGCCAAGAGCTACTCTACTATTTTGCATTGTATACTGATGGGCCTGGAGATGAATGTTAAACTCATGTGCGTAATTTCCAGAGAGGTTAGGGGTTTATGACCCTCGCAAAAATCTAATCCAACCAATATAACCCGCCCAATAATCATATAATCGTATTTATAAAAAATATTAATTATCTGGCATGAATAACTTGTCGATTGTCTTGATTTGATTGTATTTAAAAGCCAACATACATAACATGTTTACTCATCTGACAAGGTGTCTCCCCTCTTGTAGAGGACTTGGTTTAACCCAACCTGTCGTCCTCCTAACCGCTTGACAATCGGTATTTTTCACTTATTGCCGGTGTGTTTGGCTTGATGCAATCTAACTGGTCACAAAGGTTTTGGGATGGAGAATGAAAAGGGTGCTTGAAGGGCAACCAACTATTAGGCAACTGTTTGTAAGTGTCTATTAAAAAGAGATAACAAACACCCTGCCCAAAATAAAGTAGCCTAATTATTTGTGTCATTAAACTAGCTAGTGATTCCTGGTGCTACCAGAGCAACAGATACCCTCTCCACCTTCAACATTTTCTTAAAACTCCTGAATGCCTGGAGTCCACTTATAATGCACCCCTCACTCGCTGTACTGCACTTTTATCACACTCCTGCACTTCTATCTCCTGCCAATATCATGTTAGCGAGTCACACTCTTAGTTTTTAATTGTGCTGTAGCACAGTTCCTCTTTTTGTAAGTTGCTCTGGATAAAAGCATCTGCTAAATGCATGAATGTAAATGCAATGTCTTAACTGAAAGGAGCTGTTTGCTAGCGTGCTAATAGTAACCTAGCTTATGAGATAAAGCAAGGGGAGGATGCAACAAAATAACTGCTGATCGGACTTTGTTGATAAACACAAGTAAAGTTTTCTCTCTCTGGTAATAAACATTACTGCAATTAAAATTAAATCCATGCTAAACATAATTTAATTGACTGGCAACAAAATAGAATACGTTGAAATCATTTATGGGTCTGGAATGAAAGAGCCAGAACAGAAAGAGTGGGTTTCTCCCATGATCCTCATGATCTGGGGGAGAGCAGGCAATGGAAACGCACACACCCTAGCCTACCACTCAAAAGTTTGTGAATAGGAAATCAACGAGACATGCAGTCTTTTTTAAAGATAGAAGATTACTCCCAAGCAGACCATCACACCACCTCTGCCATGTTTGACAATTGGCATTAAGCACTGTTCGTGCATCTTTTCATTGGTTGTGAATCTATGCTACAATTGCTATAAAAAGTGGCTTTTTAAATAAAAACTAAGTTTGAAGAACACATTCATCATTACAAATAAAATCATAAATTGTGTCTCTAACAAGGACAACAGGTGATCTTGTTAATTTTCTGTTACTTATTCACACTAATGGCATTTAATGGCATGAGTGTTTCCATGGAATACTCAAACTTAGCAAGAAGGCTGCAACTGGTGATAGTCTGGCATTTTGCTTGTTGTTTCTGCTTGTCGGTCCGCCTCGAATTTACCATTTGAGGTATTTTTGCCATCTGGGAAATTCCATTTATGACAAAACAGCAGCGGAGCACCGACGGAACGAAAATGCCAGTCGTCTGCTGGCATTTAAATTATATATAGACAGAGATCTTGACCCCCCCCCCCCCCCAATGTTTAGCATGACGTTGCGCATTTGAACTCCTTCACCATCTTACGCATAGCAGAGTACAAACACTCATCTGAAGTGTCATTTCAATTTGCGGCGCCTTTATTTTCCATTGTTACGGCCAAATCTGGTGTACACTACCAACGTCAATTGTCATCACAGAGATGAATTTTGTACCAGACAGGGTAGGATGTTTGAATCTGATGTAATAGATATTTTAACAGACTTAATACCTTTTGTTAGCCTAGAAATCTAGATTTACCCTAACTTTTTCTGGCTGTTATGAGATTTATTAACATTTCCTTTGACCCTTTGGAGAGCTGCTCTTCAGCAGGTGGCGATCACTCGTAGCTCCCGAGTTACCTGTTGGAGACCCCTGCTGTAAGCTCATGTCATAACTGAGGCCCTCATCTCAGCCAACTTTAGCTTAAGGATGCTACACAATGCCGATGTCTTGATCAATCCTGTTCTGATAAATGGCCTAACATTCTTCTCTCTCACCAAGGCATGAGAACAGCAGACAAATGTGTTGTAAATTTAACTCAGAGTGAATGGAGAGGACCACTGACAGAAAAACAGAACTGATCCATTCAGCGGATGGTATCCACCAGAGTTGTTTGGAGTTGTTTGGACCTGGAAACAGTTCACAGGTCAGAGGTCGGATAACTTCAGAAATGTGAAAGGAGGTAGAAATAATCCAGGGCAATCGTTCTTCAGTCCTCGTGTCAAAGGTCAAGGAGTTGAGGTTGAGGTTGAGTTGAGGTTGCCTTAATTTTTTCTCCTGGACTACAAGGTCACATATAGAGCCTCAGGCTGTGGATTTGAAATGAGGTGCATCAGACCAAAACCTAACCAAACCAAACCAAAGCAAAAAAAAGCTTGGTAAAGTGCTTGCCTCTGACGTAAACTGGCAGTCTGACCGTTGTCAGGGCAAAGAAACAGACGGTGACAGACACAGTGCTGCCAGCTCTTCCTCCCGCGTTCCCACCAGGAGGCATGACAGAGAACGTCAGGGAGTGTGATCACAGGAGGGGAATAAGTATGTGTGTGTGTGTGTGTACACATGTGTGCGTGTTTGTGTGTGTGTGTGTGTATAGGGGGTTTGGGGGGGTGGGGGCTGTCTGTCACTCTGAAAGGTCATGTCAGGAGGAGAGGGTGGGTTGGTTGGGGGTGGTGAGCATCCAAACATTTAGCTCACCAGAGGCAAAGCACAGCATGCAGGCAGGAGCCACAGAGGGAAATTAACGTCACACTGGGAGCAAGAACAGCAGCTCCTGCCCAAGGCTTTGTGCAGCGGGGATGGAGGACACACATAAAGGACAACTACATAAAGAGAATGCACAATGGTTCTCATGTGTTTGGACAATATAGAGTAACTAACAGGACAGTGTATGTATATACATAGCTTGGTTGTCAGAGCCTGGGAAATGATCCAAAGAACTTATTGGGAGCTGAACTAAAAAAACGAACCTTTTGTCCCCTAGGACTATGCTGTGAGCTCTATCAATCTGACCTCTACATTCTGAACATGATTTCCCATTCAGTCCTATTCTAGGAGGTGGTGGCACATTCTATCAATGTAAGTCATTACTCTTGTGAACCCTATTGTAACAGAAAACAAATCTTGTTAATAGGGTAATGTGTGAATAAGAAAATGTCCCCATTTGCATTTTGAACGCCATCAGCACTATGTAAGAAAGATATGTTTGTGTTCTATTCTCCAATTTACACAAATAGTAAGGTTTCATCTGCACACAACATAGTATAACTCCTGCAGTGTTATTCAGTATAAATACTATGGATATACAATGGCAATCTGCTCAATAGATTGTGTCTTTCTTTCCTTTTTTCCCCTTCCACTTGTTCTGCCTTCGGCAGCCAGGTGTTCAATCAGGCTGAGTGGTCTCCCCAGTACCCTGAGGGAGAAACATGTGGCCGTGTGTGGCACTACACTCCACCTTCCCACAGTGGATGCAGTGACATTTATTCCACCTGCTTGTCCCATGAGTGCTGTGGCTATTTCAGGCCCTAGTGTGTGTGTGTGTGTGTGTGTGTGTGTGTGTGTGTGTGTGTGTGTGTGTGTGGTGGGGGGGGGGCCCTGCCCCCAGCCAGCCTCACACACAGCTGGATGTGAACATGTGGATTCAGTGCACGGGTGTCCACCACTGGACCTACAGCAAAAGATTGACGAAATGAAAACCTGTCCACAGTTAGTTAGAAAGACTCTCTGAGAAGATAAACATATCAACTTCTATGGTATTCAACAAAGATAACATTTGACACAAGGAAGACAAGCAATTCCAATGCCTCCGATTCATGGTCAAAGTTGTTTAGTGTAAGTTTATATGCAATCATGAAAACGTTATCCTTTTTTATTTAAGCAATTTACCAGGCGAGGTTGATGGGTATTTTCATATTGGCACTGAAGGTATTCCCTGGACCATTCCTACCCTCACAGCAGAAACTAACAGGCCAACACAAAGCAGTGTGACCCCCTGTGGGCAACCTCATCAGCATAGGGACACTGGTCCCCGCCAGCCAACCCCCTAAACCTATTTTCCAGGCCGCTTCCCCCATTTTTCGACTCCCACTTCCCCCATCTGCTCTCTATAGACCCCCCCACCCATCATCCCTCAAACACCTCACACCACCTGCCTTTGGTTCACCTGCCAAAAACTCTGGTTTGTTTCTGACTGTGGGGTCTCTTGTGCTTGGAGGAATTCATTTTGAGAATGCGTGTTGCTGGCATCTCGGTGATAGCGGGGTGGTTTTAGAATGGTTGGTGTTGATGGCTCACAGACAGGACCCATTAGTATGAGGTGAGACCAACATATCACAAGCCCACATGCATGATGTGCCAGTAAGGGGGTGAGCTGTGTTAGCATGGAGAGAAACACTGCAGCTCAAAGGCCAACCTGACCTGGGATCGTGTTTGAATGACACTGAATACCTCCCGCAAGATATGTGACTTAACCAGCCACAACACTGATAAGTCAGAATTTTTAATATCTTATAGGAACCCTTATGATACTGGTGTTACATACATTGTACCACCAGTTTTGTGCTGTCTGTACGTTACATGCCATACTGTGTCTGTGTGTAAATGAGAGACAACGGAGCAGAATAATTAGTGCCTGCAATAATCTGTTTTATTGACATTACTGACATATTGAGTTTGGAGGAGTTTGTCAATCTGTCACAAGAATACCAAAGATTTTAGAGCGTTGGTCAAGACCTGCCTAATTGCACGTTGTTCTATTTCCATTTAGTTATTGTGACAGCGAGCAGCAGGGCTATTAGCTCTCCTGTGAAACTGACCCATAGGTATTTACCCTCATGTCTCTCTTAATGCAGCGCGATCTAGTAACGCAATCCGTCCCGTGCACCAGGGGAGAGTCGAAAGACACCACGTTAAACAAGAGCCGCTGACCAAAGTAAACACAAGCTTTGGTTACCACAAAACGAACGGAGCAGCAAGGCGCCTCTGTCGGTGCCTCAGCTTGACCAACCTCCTCAGGGCATCTGAGGACAGCAAGAAGATTGCGGCACGTGATCGAAAGCAGTCTCCTGTCTATGGAGAGCTACAGTTTTTGAAGATTTGCAGTCTAATTCCTCTTTTCAACTAAAAGGTGGTCTGCTGATTTTGAAGCAAAGTGGCATGTTTCCTCTGATGATGACGTCAATGTTTGATTGAATAGCACTAAAAGCCAGATCGAAAAAAGCTTGCGGTTCAAATTATTCTGTGCTTTCTGTGCTCTTTGACGCACAGAAGCAAAATCATGAAGATGCATCATGATGAATCATGAAAAACAGGAAACTGAGGGAATGAATTTGCACTTTTAGCCAGAAAAAAGCAAAAATTATATATATATTTGAAAATGGATGTGGCTTTTAATACCATTCAGTGGCTGTTACACATTGACATGTATATGGATATGCAATATACTGGGATGTCAAAATGGAGTCTATCTGAATATAGAATTTTACTGTACCTATTAGTGTAGACTAACCCTACATAGTAATAGGTTAAGAAGTGATATTAGACCACAGATATTTGCTTTCTGTTTTCTTTGTCGTCGCATACATGTGTAAATACCGCATCCGGCATCTGTAATCTTTCCCTATTCACACAGAATACAGTCATTTATTACTCTGAAATATTACCATCCAGTGTGGAAAATATGTCATGGCCTGTGAAAGTGTATGCCATAGCAGAGAAGAACACTGGGAAGGAGGAGACACACAGGATGGGCTCTGTTCATTGTTTTTATTCCAGCCAGGTCATCTTTTGTCCATCTGTAAAACGGCTGGGCTGCTAGGGAGAGACAAAGGGAGAGGAGTACAAAATACAGACAAGTCTAGTGTAAATTTGTTTAATTCCTAATTGTTTGTCTCGTTTCCCTAAATCCTTATCTAGGAAAATATTCTTGTCCCTGCCTCCATTGTTAAGACAGAAGGGAAACCACGAGCAAGAGAGAGAGAGAGAGAGAGAGAAACAACTACAGGGAGGGTGAAATAATTCCCTGCTGTGTGGACAAGGAGGCCTGGCACAATCTTGGGGAGCAACAGAGGGAAGGATGGAAGGGAGGAAAACGAGAGAGGGAGAGTGATTGAGAGGGAGAGGAATGAATAAGTGGGGGGAAGAGAGAGGAGTGGGGGAAGCAGGAGAAAGCAGGAGACGGAGAGAGAAAGTTAGTGGGGCGTTCACAGCGTGCACTCAGTGCAGTGTGCCGCCTCGGCCATCTGCCAGCCCAGCCTGTGCGCCCTGCACGCACATCCAGTGTACTGTGTAAACCTCAGAAAAACACAACCAGGACCACAGACCTAACTGAGACACTGGTGCACGCGCACACACACACACACAAACAAACAAAAAAAAAAACCACACACACACACACAGGCCAGAAGTGATCCAAAGCCTCATCCACACATCCCTTTATCCAGCAAGTGAAACTGGTTTCTTATTCCTGTTGGGCTTCTTGCTGTTGGAGCACATTCTTGCGCCACACGATGCCAATGCGGGCGTCTGACAAACAGCAGAACTCTGGCATTATTGCTGGACCGTGCCTGGGACATGCTGTGAGTTCCGAGAGTGTCTGAGGTCCATGTAGACTGGGGCATCACAGTAAACTCGTCGCCTTACTATGCTCACTGACTCAAACATGTCCAGGTCAAAGGGCAAACAACAAGAAAGTGAGCCAACATTGAGGCGTGAGGCAGGTCTGCGGTAATTTCTCTTCACTGTAGTCATCTGCATCAGTTTTGTCCTGATCAATTTCTTTTTTCTCCTTTGTTTTTTAAAAACCCCTCTCGACATTCATGATATAAAAAAAATACAACTCCTAACTTGAACAGAGAACGCTGCAGTCACACAGAGGGGAACTCGTCTTCGGCATTTGTGTATTTTTTTCTTTTTTTTTTGTTATGTACAAGATTTTAAACACACGTGACGTTTGAGGACAATATCTGAAGTCATTTTAAAATGAAAATAAAATCTAACCACTAAACGGTGATTTGTCAAAAATCTCTGATATAACACAGAACAACCGGACAGTCATTAATTTATACATATAAAAAAGGGACAAATTAAAGAGGACAGACAGACAAAAAACAGACACGCCGACGGACAATCACACACTCACTTTAGGCAGGTTATGCTGTCAAATTTACAGTAATGACCCCTAGAGGAAGACGAAACAAACAAACAAACAAATAAAACAAAACAAAGCCAAATCAGGTCCTTCGTTCCAGTCGTCTTCTTTTCCTGAAGTCGACATTCCCAAGGTCATTCAGTTTTGTCCTTAAGTCTCTGTCGTCATGATTGCTCCCCGGTAGACAGACACTAAGCATATGGCTTAAACATTTTGCAAAAAACTTTGGAGTCTGCGTTTGAGGTGGGGAGGGGACGGTGGTGGAGGATGGGAGAATTAACTCCATTTTAGTCTGCTGAACTTGTCCAAGACTCTTCTGCATACTGGCTCTCCAGCAGGGTGGGATAGTTATAGGTGTGTATGAAGGTCGAAATATAACTGAGGGACAGTCATGATGATGGTCCTTTCTCTGTGTGTATATATATATATATATATATATATATATATATATATGTGTGTGTGTGTGTGTGTGTGTGTGTGTGTGTGTGTGTGTGTGTGTGTGTAGTGCAGGGATGGGTTAAAGAGACGTAGTTCCACAGGCCATCAGCGAGTCCCTTCATCAGCTCTGTGGAGATCAGCGTGTCTGGACACTCGTTGTCCAGATATGTATTTCCGACCAGACGTCCCAGGCGAAACCCAAGACGTCCCAGAACTCGAAAATGTCTTCAACCACGATGCCCCAGCAAACAAGAACTAATGTAAAACAAACAACACTCACACTGTTCACAATACTGTCAAAAGACAAATCAAACTTTTCGGAACGCACACCAGAAACATTGACAAGATCAACAAAAAAGCTTAAAGCAGTAGACATATCCAATTAATCCGAGGGCAAATAAGATGACATAAAAAACTAAAAATCCTTTCAGGACAAGCACAGATGTGGGGTTAGGGGGGGTTAGGGGCAGCGTTTGTCCTTAGTGCAATCCCAGGAGGCACCTCACTCCTGGACAGAGCTCCCTGATCTGACCTGCACCTACACCAGGGTCAGAGACAGAGATAGATACAGACAGATAGAGAGAGAGAGAGAGAGAGACAGAGAGAGAGAGAGAGAGAGAGAGAGAGATACAGAGAGAGAGAGAGAGAGAGAGAGAGAATCGGAGCAAGAGTCTTGTCCCCCTCCAGCCGACACCATATGGGGGGCAGACTGAGCAAGGACGTCATTGCATGGCGTCATGGCGGGGACCTGCTCTCCAGGCTTGCACAAACACAAACACAGACGTGCATACACACACACACATACGCACACACACACACACACACACACACGCACGGACACGCACGGACACGCACACATGGAGAGAGTGAGGGAGTGAAGGAGAAACGACAGTGGACATGGCAGGTTTCAGAGACACCGATGGCTGGTACGGGCGGAGTTGAAAGAAGCCTAAATTGTAAAACAGCAATGACAACACAAACATAAAGAACCAGGGTAGGGCAGAGAGTGCAAGTTCGTCCAATCCGGAACATACTCCCTGGTAGTCAACCTGAGCCTTGCTCTTGTATTTAGATGAACTGCAGGACGTGTCAGAGAGTGTGTGTGAGTGTGTGTGTGTGTGTGTGTGGCATCATGTAAACAAATGAGCTGATGTTTCCATGTGTGTGGGTAAGAGTAAACAAGAGTATATATTTTCTATGCCAGTCCTGGCACTGATGTGTCTGTGCATCTCTCCATGTTGTCTGCATCAGTATGCATGTTTGGGGGGAAACCAGGCCAAAGAGGGGGGAGGGGGGCAGGTAAACAAAAAGTAACAACAATAAAATCACGAATCCTGACGTCCTCCAGCAGTCCATCTGCTTGTCAGCTAGTGGGTCATGTACATTCATCCACCCTGGGCACCAGGGCCGAGCAGAGCCACACAGGAGCCCACGGACGACTGCTTGGATCTGGCCTTGCGTTCCAGAGCCACTTTGGACAGCCAGTTAGTTCCCAGTCTGCCTCCTTTGCCCTCCATCTTTTTCTTGGTTTCCACCGGAGCCTTCCATCCCACCCTTCCCTCGTCCTGCCCTGCCCTGCCCTGCCCTCAGAAGAACCAGCAGTAGGCGTGCTGCAAGAGGCTGTACCACAGGTAGCCTGAGGCAAAAGCCCACGTCTGGATGGCGCACAACCACATGGGGTCAAGGGTCATGGGGCGCGACACTGCTTCTGTCTGACCTTTGAGGGGTGGGAACGCTCCTGAGGAAAGGGAAAGGTCACAAAAGGCAAAGTTCAAAAGACATGAAAAGGAAAGAATGGGAACATTTACCAAAAAAAAGGAAAAAGAAAGAAACACTTCATAACACCATAAATTTGTTTGTTTTAAATGTTGCAAACCTACATCTGGCAACCTGTGCCACTGACAATACCAGCTGTCAGTCAGTTGCCAGCTGGCTAATGAGATGTATTGGTTCAAAGGCCACTCCTTGTGGGCAACACAAACTGAATTGAATACAGTACTAAAGCAAATGGGGAAGAAAGGAACACAAAAGGAGTGAGATCAGAGCGGAGGGCTTTAAGTCAATCAGTGTGTGTTCCTGTGTGCTGTCTGTTTTTGCTTGTCAAGTTAACAAGTGGCCGGCTTCTTCAGAGGAATAAGACTCTGTAGTGAGCTTTGCTGAGGACATCTGAGGGGATCTCTGGCCAGCTATGACCACAATAGATGACAAATGTGCTTGATGAATGCATGAGATTATTAACAAAACACTCTGGGCTAGGCTTATATATACGAAACCACTCAGGGATACTCAAAGGAAAGCCCAGTGTATGATCTCCCATCTCAAGGCTACTTGAATTAGCATCCTAATCAGCGCTGCTGAGGTAACCACACAATCAACTCAGCTGCAAGACCAGAGGACCAGCTTCTATTCTTGGAGGTCTAAAGGTCTGATGCGTGTGACACACGTGTGGCCCCATACTCAAGTTCTTCAGAGCCATTAGCAGACTCGGTGTGAGTACTAGGCTACACGCCTAATTACAGACAATATCTGGCCGCATGCTCAGTTTGATGTCATAAAAGACAATTGGCAGATTCATAAATGAGCTCCCATCACTTGCACACCGTTGTCTGTAATGTGTGAAGTCAGTGCTCTTGAACAGATTGAGGCAGTAGTTGTCTTAAAGCTACACTATTAATATTCAACATAATATAAACACTGAGTTAAACCATTAAGTAAGTAAGTTAAACTCACCTAAATACATGCATACATACATAAATAAATAGGACCGATCCAAAGCAAACATCTGGGCTGCCTGAAGTGTACTGCATTGGTATGGGGGAAGAGAGGGCAGGGGTGACGGGACTGACCTGTCTCATAGAAGTGGGCCAGGAGCTCCTCCTTCTCCACAAACCTCTGGTACAGCCAGTCTGTAAGGGCCTCGCTCTCCACGGGAACGTCCTTAATGGGATAGGTCCTATGGGGGGGTTGGGGGGAGGGAGAGAGAGACGGGGGGGAAGAGTACTTAATGAGAGTGTAGCCAAGGAGAGCGCAGGATTATATCTGTCCTCCAATCTGACTCTCTGGGGTATGAAACCTGCAGCTTCACAGCAACGCCAAACACCCAGGCTTGTTGCTATGGTAGTCAGAGTAGTCAACAGTTGTGACGTCTGGGATCACATCACAGACAGGATAACATAAATGAATGATGAAAGACAACGGCCAGTGTACTGATGGGACAATCAATTCTAAATTGATTCTAAAGTGAATATGCAATGCCTTCCACCCAAGGCACACAACACGCTGTGTCTCAGGGAAATCTTTCAATCCAGTAACTAGTGTGTTGCTGAGGAAACAAAACTCTTTGATGAATCATTCCTGGATGAACCAGTACCCACAGCATCCCCCCCATCAGTCCACATGTACTGACAGTGACACACACACACACAAACACACACATCCCCACAATCTTTCGCCACTTACTATCCTAGTCAGTCACAAGCGTAACAGAAACCGGTCTGACCTGACTTCACAGCAATGACAACAGCGCAATATGAGACGTCTCCTGAGGACCGCCTGTGCTTTCCAGGGATTCACTGCTGCCCGTACAGAACCGGCGACACACACACACACACACTCACTCAGACTCACACACACACTCATAACAACACCAGCTGATGGCTGCGAGAAAAACAAAACGCCACGCTGCTCCATGCTGCTCTAAAACACAGCTATACTCCAATGGTGTCTCTAGTATCTGCTAATGTAGTCTTGCATTACATCCCTATGGGTGAAACACAGCTATACTCCAATGGTGTCTCTAGTATCTGCTAATGTAGTCTTTTTTTTTTTTTTTTTTTTTTTTTTTTTTTTTTTTTTTTTTTTTTTTTTTTTTTTTTTTTTTTTTTTTTTTTTTTATTTTTTTTTTTTTTTTGCATTACATCCCTATGGGTGAAACACAGCTATACTCCAATGGTGTCTCTAGTATCTGCTAATGTAGTCTTGCATTACATCCCTATGGGTGAAACACAGCTATACTCCAATGGTGTCTCTAGTATCTGCTAATGTAGTCTTGCATTACATCCCTATGGGTGAAACACAGCTATACTCCAATGGTGTCTCTAGTATCTGCTAATGTAGTCTTGCATTACATCCCTATGGGTGAAAAGCAAAACAAACAGACACAAGACACAAAAACAACAACAAAACAACTACAACTGGGCGGTTCTCCACTGCGTCCTCAGCTGGCTTGAGTGCTGGTGATTGTCTGGTAGTCCAGTTAGACAGGATGGGAGTGCTGGTGATTGTCTGGTAGTCCAGTTAGACAGGATGGGAGTGCTGGTGGATGTCTAGGTTACAGTGATCTTTGGGTGTGCAGCCAGCAGGTGTCCCTAGTGAGCCATGATCACTGGTTCACACGTTCTCTCCCTCTATCTACCTCTCTGCAACACACACACACACACACACACACACACCTCCCAGTGCAGTGGCAGAATCACCTTCACACTCACTAGAGGTGACTGACAGGACTCAGGAGCTCTAGCCCATATTTCTCCACATGATCATGGCCAAGCAACCTCTCAGTCCTCCAGACAACCCCTAAACACTTAACACTCCCCCCTGCCCCACCCAGAGAAAACACATGCAGATCCATTCATCTAGAAATGAATGCTAGGTGCATGTGTATGAGGGATCGATGGTGGACGCCATCCTGGTGAGAGTGTGTGCATTTGTGTGTATGAGAGACTAGGAGTGAGTGCATGTGGCAGGAGTGTGTGTGAGGCAGCAATGGCTGACAATATTCTGGTGCATCTGTGCATTTATGTGTGCAAGCGCGTGGCCACAAGTTGATGTCAAATACAAGCACAACAGAGCTCTCACCCTTTCTGTGTGTGTGTGTGCCTTTTTTATTGCGGTGGCTTCATTGTGCACTGTGCCAAACTCCATGCAGAGTGAGTCAGGTGGCACATGAAAGAATGAAGGGAATGAAGATCGGGAGATTAGGATTTTAGGAGGTGAGATATTTCACCATGTGAGATAAGAGTTGTGTACTCTATATGAGAGGAGAGAGTGAAAGGGAAAGAGAGAGAGAGAGACAGACAGAGACAGAGACAGAGAGAGAGTGAGAGTGAGTGTGTGTGTGTGTGTGTGTGTGTGTGTGTGTGTGTGTGTGTGTGTGTGTGTGTGTGTGTGTGTGTGTCCCTTCACTGAAATCCTGGGTCAGGCTGAAGCAGACAATGTTTTTGATTTGTGTTTCGAGTAATCGAGCCTAAGGTGAGGTCAGCGCAGACAATGAGACAAGGAAAGAGGGCGGGAGGGGGAAGAGAAAAACAGAGGGGGGGGGGGGGGGCAGAGAGAGAGAGTGGGGGGGGGGATAATAAGAGAGAAATGCCAGGAGTGTACTGTTTGATTTTCAGGCAGTTCAGTTTCATTTGGGCCCATCCACCAACACAGCCACTCTGTCAGGCCCCTTTGGTTTTGTCTGTTTACTCACACTCTTTCCACCTCTCTCCACTTCTGAACACACACACACGCACGCACACACACACGCACACACACCTGATACAGCGATTAACGCCATCCGTAAGCCTACACCTGCCTTCTCTCACACCGAGCCCTCTCTCGCTCGCCAGATCAGGTGATGAGGCTGCTGACAGCTCGAACGATGCTCTGTGGTTACAGTCATTAAATTTAAACCAATCAGCAAATTAAATCTGCTGCTCCTGCCTTTAACCTCCTATTTTAACTGTTACAGCACCAGCAAAAGATCCTCTTAACTTTTGGCTGGTTTGACGGGCCTTTTTGAAAGCCAGTAGCCTTGTGGGGGTGGGTGGGTGGGTGGGGTGAGTGATCTGGCTATCGGAAGACTAGAGAGTGCTGTGGCTTTTCAGAGCACTTAGGGCAAAGTCTCAAAGCATTTAGAATGCTTTAGGCCTGGCTGAGAGGTCAGCGCGACATGGCCACACTCACGCCCACTTCACTTGCGCTCTTTTCTCCTGCAGCTGAAATAATGATGGCGTCCGGCTCTGAGGCGTCTGGCCCTGCAAGGGTGCCCCCCCCCCATCCCAAAATTCAGTGTCTCGTTTGCCTTGGCTTACGGCCAGGACGCTCGTTTCCACAATGCGGAAACAACAATGGGTGGGCTCGGGAGATGCAGTCTCTGTCACGCAGCTGGATGTTAATCATGGAGACTGTAATCATCACATAACACTGAGAAGAAGAAAGAGGAAAGTCCAGCTAGAATCCATGCTAGCGGCACACAGGCACAGACCATCACTGGGCTGGCCTGTCTCTTTGCTGTGTCATTGTCATGCTAGCTAATTTTCCCTCATTTTCCTTAATGTCTCTTATTTTCACCATTTGCCTAGAGCTATTGATATTAGCATGGTACGTGTATGTGTGTGTGTAAGTGTGTGTGTGTGCTGGTGAGTAATGCTGTGTGTGCTACTGTTGTGTGTTGGTGTATTGCCAGCATCAGGCTGTCAGTTCCTCCTCACTCAGACTCCTGTTAACCTGAGTCACCAGGCTGCAGTTGACTCTTCTTACTGATGCAACACACACACACACCTCTCTTATCTTGCAGACATTAATGCATGCACATATGTAATGCAAAATTACATCTGTGCACACACACAACCACGCACCATGCCTATGCTCCTCTACTCTAACAAGCGCGCACACACACACGTCTTGGCGAGTCCTGAGGTGTCGGCTGTCACCTACACATACAGGTGTACGTGTGTATGTGTGTGTGTGATAGCTTCCGTCCCGATTTGATTTCCCTCCTGAGAGATACCGTGGTGTTCTCTCTCCTTCTGCTTTGTTGGCCTGGTGGAGCGAATGTAAGAGGATCCGCTCACACACACAGCCACAGGCTCAGACTGACACCCACACCTCCGACCAAAACAGCAGCACCAGCAACACATCCACTATTTGATTGACGAAAATAAAACAAGCCATCAGAAATCACACCAATCCACCCACAGCTGTTATCCCCAGTAGCTTTAGAGTGTGTGTGTGTGTGTGTGTGTGTGTGTGTGTGTGTGTATGTGTGTGTGTGTGTGATGCTACCATATAACGTCAAGTGCATGCATATATGTGTGAATGTGTTTTGTGGAAGTTGTATGATGTGTATAGTGTGTTTGAGGCATCCTTGTTCTTGTATGTGTCAGCTGGAATGTGTGTGTGTGTGTGTGTGTGTTAATATAGTATGCATGGGTGTCTGCTGTGTGCATACTGTGTGTGTGTGTGTGTATGTGTGTGTTCCCTAAAGAGCCCTCTCAGTTGACCGAGTGAGAGCACAGAGATGGGGAGCGCCCCTCCAAACCTCCTCTTAGCCCCGTTGCCATGGAAACTAATTAAGCAGCCCCCTCATGTGGGCAAGCAAGGGCGCTGGAGCTCGCGCTGGAGCTCTCTCACACAAACATACACACACTCACACATACACAGCCACACACACACAGACATGTGCTCTATAATGCTCCTAGACATATCAGCAGAAGTCAGCTCCTCCCACTGCTACAGTCAGACAGACACACACACACACACACACACACACACACACACACACACACACACACACACACACTTACACCTTGGTCAAGGGGATCTGTTACGTGTACATGCCGACACACGTCCCCTCTCAAACACACATTCCTATATAGAATTAAAAGGTGTGAGTCTTCAGAGCTCGGTGCAAGTCTGTGCAGGTGAACTCTTTCCAGACCAAGAACTGAAACTTGGTTAATGCTGGTGCACTCACTGACACAATTTGTTTGGTTGTTTGTTCATTTGATTCATCTTAGCATTTGTGGCTATTTTATGGCCAAAAGTAGGTATGAGGAAACAAAACAAGAGATGAATGTTACATAATAAAAAAAAAACAACACAATTTACAAATAAATTAATTAATAAATAACATTTTTCCATTGACACACAGCACACAACACTTACTGCTTGAGTACAACACTGTTACACAGACACGCTCCTCATTCAAGAATTACACAGATGCAACTGATGGCATTTTGGTCATGTATGACAGAGTTCAGTCAAATATATACTAGACTATCTACTTCAACTCACACAATGCACGCTCATATGCCTACATGGAACAAGAACAGCAGAAAGAAGGCTGTCAGAGAGGATTCCACCGATACCAGAAACAAACCCACACAATACCAGCACACACACACACACACACAGCTCTATTAAAACGGCCTTTATGGCGCACCTCCACCCAATGGGGACACCGATAAGGAGCCATAACACAGAGGAGTGACTGGAGCAGAGTGGAGCCAGCAAACCAATGGACATGGACTTTAGTCATGCTCATCCTCTGTCCCTCTTCCACCCCCCTCTCTCTCTCTCTCTCACACCACACACACACACACACACACACACACACACACACACACACACACACACACACTATCTGCCTGATGGCACCTCACCTGATGGCCCGATGTTGGTTATTTCTTCTCAGGGCAGGTGAGGAGAGGCCATGGAAACCAGACTAGGAGAGCATAGAGTGGTATAGAGTCTCAATAAAGTGCTCATTAACTGATCCCCAGTTAGAGCTGGGACTACCGAATAAAGTGCTCATTAACTGATCCCCAGTTAGAGCTGGGACTACCGTGCAGTAGCTACTTCAGTGCAGCTCCTGAAATCCCAGGAGGAGGTACTGAACAGATCAAAGCTGATCAAAGACTGCTGTGTTGTTTCAGGAAAGGAAACCAAGTAACATAGACGTCCGACACAAAACAAACCCACTGGAGAAACAATGTGTGTAATTTGTTATTTTAGCTCCAGCATTATACCACACTGGATAAAATACACATATATTAAAATAACTTATTTCATCCATCATGTTGGCAGACATGAAACCCGAAACAGCAAGTTCAGTGATCTGAACTTTGGCAAGCTCACAGTTTGGGATAAAAGTCCCTGCCACACTAAACCGTCCCTGATCTTTCACCCGAAAGCAGAGAACGTATGAGGCCACTGGGACCAGATTCCAGTAACAGCAGACTGGCTTTATATAAGCTATTTATCATCAGTGGCAGATATCACATTACACACACACATACACACACGCACACACACACACACACACACACAAAAACGTGTGTAAAGCTGCACCCCCCGCCCCTCCGTAGAGCCGTATAGAATCAATAGCTATGCTAAGCTAATAACTATGCCTTATGTCTTACTATGCCTTAAGATACTTTGTGTAGAAATAACAATTTTATTTTTTAGTTTTACTTACACACAGTATGACCAGATAGACTTTATGCCTACCTCTTATCCCCACAGTTCTCCCTGATAACAGAAAAAGTCATCCCATCCTAAGCCCAAGCAAGCTATTTTCCTTAAATAAATTGCTAGCATGATTCATCCAAAACAAAACCCATTCAGTGGGCTAAGTTCATGTAATTCCTGGACTCATCATGGCTATTCAGGTAGATACAAGTGATTAGTCATCCAGCCCGCTGTGGCAAATTCTATTTTTGATGTCTCTAGATTGAAATTTTAGTAAAGTAAATTGGACACTTTTCCGCTCTGGACACACAGTTGAGGCTTTACTAGTGGATAGAATGTGGACACTGTTGTTAAGTATTAGACTAGACATTACACTGACATAAACCGCCTCCTTTCACACCTACGTGCAAACCCGGACACAACACAAGGGGGTAGGTAGTGTTATGTCTGAGTAAAAAGACACCTGGAGTTTTTCGATCAGACATGCAGTCTCAACAGCATCTGAGTTTCAGTTTATGTGAGAGAGAGGAAATGGGGAAAGATAAAGTGGGGTGAATGGAAACTGAAAGACAGGTAGGGCGGCTTACTTCATGCAGGCTCACATCTCTCAAGTCACACCCTGCCGTTGACATGTACACGTAAACACACGCGCGCGCGCGCGCGCACACACACACACACACACACACACACACACACACAGAGAACATTAAACACACATAAATGTTTTCCCGTCTTCATGCAGCCAAACTGCAGCTATAAAAACAAGAACTTAGTACGCATCTCCCTCTGAGCACATCTGAGATGACAGCACTGCCAACCTCTCCTGCTGCCCCCTTCCCCCTCCCCTCTATATCCCTCATCCTTACCATCCCCCTCTCCCCTTCTCTGCATCCTTGCATCCATCCATCCGTTCTCTCTCTCTCTCTAGAGCAGGTGTGAATCTGGTGGTGGGTGCTGGAGTTGATGACCTGGTCGAGGCGTCTGGCATCTGCCTCATAAATCAACCCAACCCTTCATGCTTGTGCTGATGGCCCGTTACAAAGAGCAGAGGACAGCAGAACCAGCAGAGAGAGAGAGGGAGAGATGCTGAGTGAGGAGAGGGGGAAGTAAAAGAAAGTGCAGGGCTAAGAGAAGGAGGGAGAGAGGGATGGATGAAGGAGAAATAGCTGAAGAGGAGGGAAAGCGCTGAGAAAGTCTCCCCTCACCACCACCACCTGCCGGCACTTTCACCTGTCCTCACATCTGCCTCTCCTCTCTGCTGCAGATTACACCAGCTCCAAACCCAGAGACGAGAGAGAGAGAGAGAGAGAGAGAAGGAGAGCGGGGGGGAGGGAGAGAGGAGAGATGAGAGAGAGTCAGAGAGAGAGAGAGAGGGAGAGAGGGAGGATTAAGAAACACTGGCGAGCAGCAGGTCTGTTTTTCTGATTTCAGCTCAAATCCACACATGTATCTTTTGTGAGTATCTCTGAGAGAGACAGAGAAAGCGCAACCCTGAACATAGGAAACCCAATACAACTAAGAGACTCCTCCAAATACAATTTCACAAACATCAGACCAACACCTCACAAAATGCACACAAGGATACAGATCATGTGGCAGCACCTCAAATGCACATCTACAACACTTAAATTGAGCCATTCATCAATCAGTCAGTCATTGAAGGATCAATAACACAGCTCTATGTGGACGTCTACAGCAGGGCTGTCAGAAACATGCAGTGCTCACATGCCCACCTCATTTATTGAAATAAAACGGCTCTCTCTCTATGTCTGTAGTTTTCATCAGGACGCCTGCTCCCCCATCATGCTGTTTTCCACTCGCTTTCCCTGGACTAAATTCATTCATCTTATTGATGAGAGATGCGTCATTCACAAGTGGAAACACCACATATATGCTCCAGATCAAATTCATGCTCCAGAAATAAATAATATCCTAGCAGCCTCTTTAGTCTCGTGTAAGTAATCTTCTCATGCCAGTGAGAAGTGAGTGATTTTGTATTTATTTTGCTGAAAGAGAAAAATAATTTAAAGAAAAAAAATAAATAAATAAAAAAAAATAATGAATTTTCTCCACCTACTTTGCCCTCACACCCTCCCCATCACTCCCTCACTCTGTCCTTTTCTGCCCTCACACACACACTCCCCCTCTCTGCCTCTTCCCTCACACACACTCGACACGCATCTCTTTTTCCCTCCCTCTCTCCTTCACTTTTTCTTCATCTCTCTCTCTCTCTCTCTCTCTCACACATACACACTATGTGTGCATATCCCCACCTGGTCCCTGTGTTCAGCAGTCTGAGCCTGAGCTCCTGTGCCCCATCAGCAGTGGCGCAGGTTAATCCTGCCGTTCACTCAGCACCTATCCGCTCAGCTGGGCTCATAATAGGTGTGTGTGTGTGTGTGTGTGTGTGTGTGTGTGTGTGTGTGTGGTGTGTGTGTGTGTGTGTGTGTGTGTGTGTGTGTGTGTGTGTGTGTGTGCACGTGCAAAAGCACTACTGATGGACACAGTCATGTTGGTCTGTGCATGCATGTGCTATGCCTGTGCTTGTTTTTGTCCACAGGATAATCTTTTTTTAATTCACATCTCTCTCTGTGTGTGTGTGTGAGATATAGCCGTGGACCAAAGCCCATGAGGAGCTCAGTGAGGTGGGCTCAGCATGGAGCCCAGGTCCCCTCACTCTCCCTGGATGTCTTAATTACTTTCCTAATGACTCATAAGCCCTAATCTTAATTGCTTCCAGGTCAGAGGTCACCCGTCTCAGAGAGGGGAAGGCTGGTGAAACTTGGCAAGCAAGCCCAACAGATGAAGCTTTGGCTCCTTTGTTAGAAACTATTCCTAGATTGGTGTAACGCACTCTAGTGGTTCTCACTTTTCTGGTCATTTACCTCTTTCATGCCCCACTTGTCCCCAGTCACCAAAGCACTGTTTTAATATGTTGGCACATAGCTTCATTGGTGTGCATATGCTGTCACAAACAAAAGCATTAATAAAGAGATTTTTTGCCCCCCACCCGTCACACCTCTATTCCCCACACTTTGAGAACCAAGGGTGTACCCCAAATTTCCTACTACAGACAAACAAACAACTAATCTGACTCCGGGTCAGTCAGGCAAATATGTATGGACTACTTCATTCCAAAAGCCTAAAGGGCACCATCTGTTCTAACACAAAATGGAGGAAAGTCTTTTAATGTCTTTTCCTTCCATCACCAGGTTCTATTTGATGATCATCCCTTTTTAAATGCATTTTTCTTGGCCTTGTGCCTTTATTGAGATAAGGCTAATGTGGAAATACAGAAAGTGAGTGGGAGAGAGAGATACAGGGTGGGGTTGGGGAGTGATTTTTATGGCAGTGTGCAGTTTGTGTATGGTACAGATAATGTAGCCAACTGTGGAGCAACAATGTTCCACACTGTTCCAAAGTCCACCCAAATCAAACTCAACTGAACACTGATGTGCCCTGGAGGAGTTTAGGCGTTGTGTTCTGGCTGTTCTGCTTGGCTCGACACAGAGCGTGGCTTCCTCCACCAAAGAGAACACCAGCACTGCTGACGAGCCTTTCTGGATGGTGGCCCACCATTCAGCAAAAACAGATACAGAGATAAAGCTAGGTAGATCATAGAGATAAAAAGAGCACACTGCTTTATTGTGCACTTCAGTGGCAGAACGCAATAGGACGGGACGGGATGGG
The DNA here is from genome assembly GCA_015244755.2 of Tenualosa ilisha. Taxonomy (NCBI): domain Eukaryota; kingdom Metazoa; phylum Chordata; class Actinopteri; order Clupeiformes; family Clupeidae; genus Tenualosa; species Tenualosa ilisha. The sequence continues at coordinate 588,541 of PYXC01001400.1, read as the reverse complement.
AGGCCCCCCCCTCCCCCACCCCACCCCCTGTTTGTGTTGTGTTGACGGGTGCAAACTTTCTTAGAACTGCTGGCTTTCTGACATAACACAGCACCACACACACACACACACACACACACACACACTCAGGACTGGGGGACCGGAGGACCGGTCTCATGTGCACACGCCAACAGACCAATCAGAATTGACACCTGCCCTACTGGCCAAGTCTATACAACAAATAAAAGGACAAAATGTTATTTGTTACAACTGAATGGAAATGTGATGTCTTCAGTCTAGTGCAGGACACTTCATAAATCATGGGAAAGACTGTAGTTTTTAGGTTTTCAAAGACAAATGAGATGCAAGTGAGAGTGGGTGTCGGTGGAAAACATTTCCTTTCTCTTGGAGAGATAATTGGTGTGTGTGTGTAACGGAAGCCTACGAGTCAAACAGACAAGGAATCTGAGATGGAACTGGGCCAAGATTGGACTATGCTATTACACTACTTTTATCCCATCTCTCTATACACTCCCCATCTCTACTGACAGAGGGAGGGAGAGGGAGGGAGAGAGGGAGAGAGAGAGAGAGAGAGAGAGAGAGAGATGCACAGAGGACCACAGCAGGCAGCACTGCAGAGAGACACACAGGCCAACCTGCTGTCCACTATTTGCAGGACACACACACACACACACACACACACACACACACACACACACACACACACACACACACACACACACAAATAATTGACAGAGGAAACTTAGGGGATCTGAGAGCATGAGCAGCGAAGCTCACATTCAACCAAATGGCACAGCTGGCACAGTTGGCATCAACAGTCTTTGCCCATCGCTACTAACAAGGTGGCACAATCTGTGAGGTAGCCCTCTCTTGAGGTTGCTGGTCAGGGGAGCAGGGTGTGTATCCGGTGTGTGTGTGTGTGTGTGGTGAGCCTGCCATAATTAGGCCAGTGAGTTTTAAAAAGAAATCGCACAATTATCATTAAGATGAACGCTTGAGAGACCTACATTTCTCCGTTGCTGTGGCCGTGATCTGTCTGGCGGTACAGCGCCCAGAGCATGGGGGTGGCTGGAGCTGAGAGAGACTACTGCTCCGGACTATTTGCCTTACTGGCTTGGGATTACAAGCTGCAGAGCACAATGCAGCCACTGTGCCATGGGCAAACAGAACAGAATAATGATGATGCCAGCATAGAGTCAAATGGCCGGAGAAGGCTGGGTGGGGTGAGGATATAGTGTATAAGTGGTTTCTTTGTGCATGATGTCGCACATTAATAGTCAAATGTATGGAGACCAATGACAGGGGAATGTGAATGGTGTGTGTGTATGTGTGTGTGTGGTACGGTACACTGTATGAGAGACTTATATGTGCATAGTCTAATACAGTAATAGACCAATCTATGGTGTGTGTGTGTGTGTGTGTGTGTGTGTGCGTACATGAATATGAGCTTACCTGTAGTGCACATGCGTGACTGTGGGCTGTCTGTACCCAAAGATCCACGTCTGGATGTCCATAGGTCTGGCTTTAGGGTAGGCTATAGTCACATCCACCACCCACTGCAACCCTCTGGACTTACTGCCTCCTGAGAGAGAGAGGAGGGGGGGGTTGTTAACTACATGAACAGGCATATCGAATATTTGATTATGTGTTCAGACTTCAGACATCTATGATGGTATAACTGAACTGTTTCAACATTCACAAATAGAATTGAAAAGGAAAAAGAAAGAGAAAGAGAGAGAAAGAAAGAAAGAGAGAAAAAGAAAGAAAGAGAGAAAGAAAGAGAGAGAGAGACAGAGAGAGAGATTGACAAGAATCAATGACAGACACCATCCCCATCCAAATGAGCTCAGAGCAGGCAGATAGGAGTGAACCAAACGTCACTGTCTCCAGGGGAAAACATAATGACAGGACCACCAACACACACACAGTGTCCCAGGCGACACAGAAAAGAGTCTTTTTTGTGTGATATTTTTGGTCTTTTTTTGGTCTTTTTTTTGCCATTACTAAATAGGAGAGAAAGATTGGTGGTGGGTTTGTGGAATGATCTCAGGTTAAGACTCCTACTTGGGTCCCTGGTTTGGTGTTGGTCTGGCGGAATACGTTTGTTTTATATCGTCTTGAACACAGCTCTGAATTCACTTGCTTTGAATTTCATACAGTGGCCACACGTGGTAGGAATGCGATATTATTGGGAAATCCAGGCGGAAGCTAGCTGCATGATAATCAATGATACTTGAACAACACAGTGCAGAGGTGTTTTTGACATGGTGTCAGCACAATCGTTTCCTCATCTTCTGTCGCTGTTTTTAGGTCATTTCTGAATCTTCTACTCTAAAAGTCTCACACGTTCCTCCTCACATGTACTCAAGTGGTACACATGCAGTCGCATGTTTATGTGGTCTTGGCATATGCCTTTATCCAAAGCGATGTACACTACATACATGTGCCACACTCTTACCCCCTTCCTTCCCTCCCTCCCCTGACCAGGACCCACTGAGGGAGGAACCAGACAGTACCAGAGCTCAGCAGGGCCAAGAGGGAAGATCAGTGGTGTCCTTAGGTATCATCACACAGGGGTGCCGATCACTGCTATAGGGGCTAGTCAGGATGGCCACTGGAACTGCCCACTGCTTTTCAAGATCTGCAGAGCTCAAGGACATGGTATTCATGTGGCCACTTGATCAGTAGGATTTCAATCCCAATGGTTCATTATTTCAAGGTACTGACAGAAGTCTTCCAAGTCCTAAGATATACCAGCCGCAACACTGCAGGGTAATAGCCAGAAATTAAATAATCTGAATATCTCTCCAATAGGATGGTGTCAAGTCACACCGACCACTTTACATCAACACCCATCACTTCCTGTATACAAGGCCACACTTGGAAACAGCTGACATGGAAGCAGAATCAATGTAAATATGGTGGTCATCTGGTATTTAATCAGTTTAAGCGAAACAATCACAAGGGTTTAGATTTATGCCATTACGAGGGCTACTGTTAACACAGGCTGAGGAGCTGTTTCAGCAGCTACACCACAGACTTTAGAAAGAGTCCGCCTGCTGTTTACGTGATCTTAACTGGTGGAACTGCTGAAAGCGTTATAAGAGAAGTTAGAAGCCATGGCACCGTGTCAAAAGACTTGATTCTTACGAAAGAGAACAGTGGAGTAATCTGGGGGAGTAAGTCAAAATGGAACTGACTTTATGACTGTATATACAGTCATTGGGAATGAGTTTATGACACACACACATACGCACGCACGCACACACACACCCTTATTACCCAACACTCATTGCCTCACTCACTCACACCCTCAGGCTGACTTCCTGATAAGAGACTTGCAACACTGATAGCGAAGCTGCATTGTATCAGCCAAGAGTGCAAGTTACCACGGATACAACTACTGAGGCCTTGACAGCAAAACAAAAAGGACACTGTTGTCGCTCTGCATCCCGGTTGCAGCTAGACACTGAAGTTTGAACCTGAGACTTGTGTCAGACACACACAGAGGTGACGTACATTTCAGGGGCCTTTAGTCCGGGGGTATTTTCCAAAAAAGCTGGTGAAGTGATAAACCTAGCTTACTTAACCTAGAGAAAGTGGTAAACTTGCTAATAGAATAGCCTCCTGGCTTTGTTTAGGTAGGAGAATGAAGAAACAGGGCTCTTCTACTAGCAGATTTATCTCCCTTAACAACAGGATTCTCTTTTCTGACTGGCTGATGAGGTGGGAATTAAGGTAGGGATAACGGCGGAGTGGCATTTGCCTATGCTAAGTCCATTATTCCCCAAAATAGGGGACACCTCAGCAGCTGTTATCCCGCTTATTACCCAGTTGCTACTCACGTGTATAGACAATAAGCAACCTCATAAAAGAAATATGCAGTTCAGTTTTAAAGAAACTAAACTGTCATAGTGAACATTCAAAAGAACATTGACATGGACCGGTGTTTGATAACTTTGTATAACTGGCTTTGAAGTGGATGAATGGTAACCATAACCATCGTAGTAAAGTGTTTCACGCTGTACTTTCCCCCTTTAATAGTATCTATAATAGATTATTTTCTGTAGTTCATGCACATGATTCCTAAATATAAAGGGAGTTGTAGATAAAATTATATCCTAAATACAAACGGGGAAATGGCCTTCGAGGTGACCAGTTCAATAGAAATAATGCAAGGTGAGATTATTTCCATCTAACCAGTCACCTTGTCGCCCATTGTCACTTACCACAACCTCTGGCTTAATTTACAGAGCTTTGCCACTTCACCGCCTTGATGAAATCCCCCCCAGAGCCCTCATCCCACCCTCTCCTCCCCTAAACCCCAGTCCACGATTCATATACCTCTTCCCTGTACATATACAGAACACATGAAAATGGATACAGTCACTGGACACACACAAACATGTTCAAGAACACATACAGTACACAAGCCACTGGCTGACCACATGGGCACCCAGCAGAGAGACAGGCACAGAGCATGCAAGTGCTGCATAAGGGTGCAGTGTCTTTAATCTTGCAGGGGGAGTACATCACTGCAGAGGACGGAGGACAGGGACTGTGTGCGAGTCTGTATGTGTGTGTGTATATGTAATGCTATTAGTCTTCAAAGACAAGAGCACTCTTTGTCATACGCAAGCACATGCATACACATATACGTGCACGCACACACACACACACACACACACACACACTCTCCCTCTGGCAGTAATGGTTCTATTAGTAGATGAGGTTATGGGAAGACTTAGAGGACACATGCACGTTGTTCTGCAGCTGTCTGAGTGCATCGTTCTTCCAGGCCAGTCTGGGAGGGTGTTTGTGCAAAGAAGCCGAGCTACCTTGACCTGCCTCTGTCTGTGTCTGTCTGTGTGTGTGTGTGTCACAATTACTGCACTATTTTTCCTTCCAAACCCCCCTGTTGGATGTGCTACTGTGTGTAGAGGTGATGTGTGTGACAAAGCAAGTCCTAGGGCAATGAGATGAAAGCAGCTGACTTCTCTCATCAGCATTGTTGTGTGTGTGTGTGAGAGAGAGAGGAGAGGGTGTGTGTTTGTGTGTGTATGTATGTGTGTGTGTGTAATATATACACACACACATATACACATACATACATACATACATACACACACACACACACACACACAGACACACACACACAGAGTTGGGTCTTGTGTGTGTGTGTGTATACACAGTCAGGCCATCAGCAGGGCTGGAGTTACAGGCAAAACATCTTGTTATGCATTATCCTTGCTTAATTCAGATGTGTGTGTGTTTGAGAGGGTCAGTGCAGGCTTTGGTTAGAGTTGCTGTTGTAGTGGTCTGCTGGTCCTGCTGTGTGAGCAGTCTTGCTGACGACACAACACACACACACACACACACACAGAGACACACACACACACACACACACACAGACTGTTCAAATTACACCCAAAAAAGGCTTGCCATTTAAAATGGATTTTGAGCTCAGGCCAGGGAATTCCAGAAATCTTTCTTTGTGTGTGTGTGTGTGTGTGTGTGTCTGTGTGTTAACAATCTTTTGTGTCATGCAGCTTTTTTTATCACAAGCTCAGCTACCTTATAAAAGAAACACAGCAAAGGCAGGACAGCAAAAGGAGGAAAATAGAAAAGGCCAAGGTGAGAGAGTGACAGAGAGAGAGAGGGAGAAAAAAGAGGAGAGAGAGAGAGAGAGAAAAGAGGAATGAAGGAAGGTGAACAATGAGTGTGTGTTAGAGTGAGAGAGAAAGTGTGACAGTAAAAGGCCAAGAGAACAAGGACAACATCCAGAGGAAATTGAGAAAGAGACTGAAAAAGTCACATACAGACAGACGGGCAGACAAAGAGAGAGGGAGGGGGAGAGAGAGAGAGACAGAGAGAGAGAGAGAGGGAGAGGGAGAAAGAAACAGAGACAGTGAAAGACAGAGAGAGAAAGAAAGAGAAAGACAGAGAGAGAGAGAAACAGAGAGAAAAACAGAGAGAGGGAGAGAGAGAAAGACAGAGAGAGAGGGGGAGAGAGAGACACATACAGAGAGAGGAAGAGAGAGAGAGAGAGGGAGAGCTTATTGATTGGCCAGCCTGGTTGTCATCCGTGAGGCAGAGATGGCTCAGCTAAAAGGACACAATTAAGCTCAACAATGATAAATTGGAGGAATGAGACCAGCTGGAAAGAGGGATAGAGATAGATGGAGAGAGAGAGAGAGAGAGAGAGAGAAAAGGAGGGGTAGAGAGAAACTCCAGGCTTTTCTGGGGAGGGTGACGTGGTCTTGCTCTGACAGTATTTCCGTCTGGTCTCCTGACAAAGCAGAAGCTTTCAGCTGGAGGAGGGGAGCAGGAGCAGGAGAAAGGAAGAGACAGAACAAAGGGATGCTAGCTGTGGAAGAAAAGAGGATGGAAGAAAGAAAGGAGTAGTTGGTGGGAGGGAGGGAGGGAGAGAGAGAGAGAGAGAGAGAGAGAGAGAGAGAGAGAGAGAGAGAGAGAGAGAAGGAGGAACAGCTGCTGGGCTTTGAAAAGGCCCTCTGTGCATTTCCCTAACTTCCAGTTCCAGAGTCCAGTGGTGGATACACTCCACCACACACATAACGACGGCCAATTAATTCTGATGACTCTGCACAGCACTGTGTGTGTGTGTGTGTGTGTGTGTGTGTGTGTGTGTGTGTGCGCAAGTGTATGTGTGAATTTTTGCATGTGTGTGCATGAATGTATGTTGTGCTTGTGCATATTCTACTATGCTCCCACTATTTTTCTACCGTGATGGGAGAGGCCCTTACCAGCAGGGGTGTGTGTGTGTGTTTTACTGCAAGTCTGTGTGCACGCCCAGTGCCCAGTAACCGCTTACACATCATCAAAATAACGTCCGACTCAGTGTCTGTGTGTGTCTCCTGAGATGAGCGGAGGGCTGGCTGTTTGGAGGCTCATCATAACAAGGCTGCATTAGCATTCAGCTCTCTGCAACCACACTCTCAGGAGAAGCCCTGACTGGACGCAGTCTGACCAAGACAGCCTCAGCACAAACATGCTTCTGTTTATTGGTTCTGTGCACACACTTTTATCCAAAGAGACGTACAATACGAAAAATGCAATAACAAACTGGCTAAAATTTACGTGCCACATTTTTCGGGCACTCAAAGTTCTTCAAACAAACACAAAGACAGACGTAGACAAAAGCTGAACACTAAACAGTCAGTCAGTCCATGGTGCGTGCCTGCATGCTCTTCGGTCTCCAGGGATGGGGAGGCCGAAATTGAATCATCTGGCAGGTCAAATATACACACATGTGTTGTCAAAGGCTGATCCAGAATCAGTTTTATGACCAGGTCTGCCACACTGGCTACTAGGAGTCATTGTCAACTACTTTGGATGTTGTTTCTTTGTTGTGTTTGGAGGAATGCAGTGGGTGCAAAGGATAGTTCACTACTGTGCCACTGAACACTAGGAGTCTCACTTGTGAGACACATCCAGCTCCAGTGCCAGAAGAGACCGGTGTTTGCATTCCTGGTCGAGTATCTATAAACAGGCTGTGTGTGAGGGGAAATGACCACTCTGTCAGAGGTCAATCTGCAGAGAGGCTAGCAAAGAATGCTAAGCATAAGCCATGTTTGTTTTAGGTTCATGTTACAATAATTCTGGTTCTTCTTGAGCAATCCTGGATGACCTGAGATCAGTTCTAAAAAGAAAACGGTGAGGTCCCGGGGTGGTTTGGGCTTGCTGATTACAAAGAACTTGCTTAATGGCGAGGAGCTGCTGCAGCAGAGAGAGTGAACCACCAGCAATTACAATGCATTGATTGGGCCCTGATTGAGCCCCTCATCTATCACGCTGCTCCTCAGCCTGACAGAACAACAGAAACAGAGAGAGAGAGAGAGAGAGAGAGAGAGGGAGAGAGAGGGAAAGAGAAAGAGGGAGAGAGCTAGAGCAAAAGAGAGCCAGAGGGAGAGAGAGAGAGAGAGAGAGAGAGAGAGAGAGAGAGAAAGAGGAAGAGAGAGAGAGAGAGATAGAGCAAAAGAGAGCCAGAGGGAGAGGGAGAGAGAGAGCAAGGAGAGAGAGAAAGAGAGTAAGAAGGGTAGACTAGCTACATGGTAAAGAGAACAGAAGAGAGAGACAAGAAGGAGCATCATGGAGAGTGACCTTGTGAAAGCACAACCATTACTCAGCACGTCAGTTGCTGTGGACAACAGCCGCGGTGATGAGAACACACACACACACACACAAAATATTTAGCCATATTTGGTATTTATGCTTTGATTTCACATTGTGCTCATCGAGTGGAATGTATCAGAGAACTTTCTCCGTCTTATTTAGCCATCAATGCAAGGACCGCCTGTCCGTGTGTCACTCTGTCTGTTCCATGCATAACTCTTCAACCACTCATCCGACTGACCACTCATATTTGGTATGTGTTTTACCAATGGCCCGAGTGAGTGCAGTGCCAAGTTTGGTGGTTTTTGAACCAAAAATACAAAAAAAATCATTAAAAGCAGCATAGTGGCCTTCTGCCTCTCTATCTGCTGTAGCCACTCCCCCTCTCACACTCCTGGTCTCATACTCCCAGTGTAGCAGGGTACAGAACCAGCTGGATAAAAAAAAGCCCATTTCGCTGACATTCACCTCTTGCCATTCAAGGGAATTATGCCTAATGCCCTTGCGGTTCTGTTGCCTCGTGTCTGGATGTCAATTGTGACAAATAACATTAGCCTAAAAATTAACTCAATCTGTTGCCTCGTGTGTCTGCACGTCAACTATGACGATTAACATTAGCCTAAAAATTAACTTCTCGCCTGTATCGCACAGACGGGGCCTCCGCAGCCTCTGTGCTTAATGTGCAAATAATCATTTCACAACAAGCAAACACACAGTTAGCCTATACAGTGGATTCTTCTTTACCTGCAACCCAATAACGCTTGACTGTTTCAACTCTAACTACTTTTGACCGTCTTTGTAGCCTTCAATAAACAAGAGCCTCCTCTAACTGCCCGGGCCTGAGTCCAGCCCATATGATCACAGGTTCAACATGGACCTACTGCACACAGGTAAAGTGATACCAGTTTACTGAAATACATTATTTGTATGGGCACTGCACTAGTCCTACATAATAAGACACAGAGTTCATTCAAACTGATCCTGGATCAGTCCTTACATATGTACTAAAGAAGCCAATGGGGTCATCTGAAGCACATATGGTCTGTTACAACATACCCAAGAATCTCTTCAAATGCTCAAATGTTTAACTGCTTAAAAACAGCATTCATCTCTGCCTGACTGGCGTGGTTGCTCCATAGTTTGGCGTTGTTTTAAACAACAAACAACAAAATTATGTGGGGTTTTTTTGGGATCGGATCACTTGAACTCCCTCCATCCCTCCCTCTCCTCCTCCTCCTCCTCCTCCTCCTGCTGCTGCTGCTGCTCTCCTCTCTCTCTCCCTTCCACTCTCTCTTTTCTTTTTCTTCTTCTTCTCTATCTCTGGGCTGCTAGCCATAAGCAAACTCCCCTGCTTCACCAGTCCAACAGTGCCAGGTCGTGCTTAGCCATTTTTAGAAGCTTCACTGGCTGTGAAGAAAACACAAAAATCTGTACAAAAACACCATTAGAACAGATACCACATGGATCTGAACACAGCCCTAAAAATCACATTCTCTCTTTGTTGCTGTTGTTTTTCAAATGGCTTGATTCCTACTGTATCCTCACAGGAGATCATAGTGGCTCAAAATCTTCAAGTCACGACTGCACATATAAAGTCACCACAACACCACTTCAGGCAGCCTGGCAAACAAATCCCAACTGCGCTTACTGCACCCATCAAGTGATCTTAAGCTAAGACCTTGAACCACAAGAGCAGAACTAGCGTTGGTTTACAAACCAAGGACAAACCACCTTCTGCTTACTGGGCCAGCTCAGTTTATCCAAGGCTGGCAGCTGCCTGCAGAATTCTGAACTCTAGAGCTCTGGAGCTGGGATGGGAGTCAGTTCACTCCTTCGCCTTCCTGAGACTGGGCAAGTGGGCATCCACAGTGGGGGGATGGTGAGGTGGCCAGAGGAGATGTGGATTAGAGAGGAGATTTAAGGCATTTTTAAAAATAAAAAGAAGGAATAAATAGAGGGAAAAAGAGTAGGGGACAGAAAAAGAGAGAGATGAGTAAAAGGGAAAGAGTACATAAGAGAGAAAAAAAGAAAGGGGGGAGAGAGGGGGAGGGGGAGAGACAGAGAGAGAGCCCAGAGAGGCAGAGGCAGAGTGACTGTGGGCAAGAGATCTAATGGAGTGGAAGGGCTGTGGGAGGTTCAGTGAGGGGACAGGGAGAGAAGTCTTTGCATGTGTGTGTGTATGTGTGTGTGTGTGCATGACAGACTGTGTGTGAGGGTATTTAGCATGTCTGAATATTTAAACTGTCTCTTGAATATGGAACGCTGTATGTGTCTATGAGTTCCCTCGTTAGCCTACAGACTGTTCATGGCCTGACCCAGGAGGGCTTACATGTGCACACACACCATGAGAGCCACATGTATATGTATTTACTGTGTGTGTGTGTGTGTGTGTGTGTGTGTGTGTGTGGTGTGTGTGTGTGTGTGTGTGTGTGCGGAGGGCATTAGTGCCAATGCGTACCTGTCTGTCCAGTGGCAGTGGTGGCAGAGGCATCCCCGGCTCCCAGGGTGCCGTTTTCCTGCTGTGGGCCCAGCGTCTTGAGGATGACCTGTGTGGCACCCAGGCGTGGCAGCGTGACGTGCGTCAGGTGCGGCAGCTCGTTCTTCTTGGCAAAGGCCTGGCTGGTCTCACGCCGCTTGCGCAGGAAGCCACCCTCTGGGAAGAGCACGATCCACTTCCGCTCCCGGCTGTAGTAAAACTTGTCCAGGTGGTCCTTCAGGTACACCAGCTGCTTGTCCCTGTGTGCCTTGCCCTGGGCAGGAGCAGGAAACAGTTAAATGACAGGAAGTGAGGCGGGGTGGGAAGAGGAAGTGGGAGAGGAAATTACACTAACACTTGAAACACGCTTAACAATTGTGAAATGGATGGGTGGAAGATGGTAAAAGACGAAGAAAAAGGAAAACGGAATGATGTACATTTCTAGCACATCCGAGGAAGGTCAACTTTAATCCCACACAGTTGCCTGGAGCAGTTAATTCTGTTTGAGCCTTTTGATTCGCAGCTCAAAGCTGCTTCACAAACAGGACACAATTGGATGGCGGTTTGAAGCCAGCCGAGAGGTGGCTCATCAAAGCTTGTGCAAGAGGCTCACTCAGAAAACTTTCATGCCAATTAGGTGACTACTGGGACTAATGTTTTGGCGACGTCATCAGAAGAGTCCTTCCAGCGAAAACCACTTCAGCCCATAACCGCCGAGTCAGACAGTTAGGAACAGTTGCATTGGGTGGGGTCTGCGTACGTGTGTGTCTGTGCATGTGCGTGCGTGTGTGTGTCGGGGGGGGGGGGGGGGGGGGTTATGTCTAGTGGTGATAACACTTAGGCCACTGCAGCGAGAATATATCCCAGAAAATATCCAAGGACCATGTAAACACCACTGGCTGTGTTTGATGGTAGATAGGAAGGAGGTCTAAGAGTAAGTCTCTGTCACTGATATAGTTGTTGTGTGAGCGGGAGGGTGACGGTGGGTCAAGTGCTCACTGCTGCTTGGGCCGGTCACGGTTTTTGATCAGAGCAGCAGAGCATAGGATGAGCAGTGAAAAAGACTCTGCACACTCTCAAAAAACACAAAGATACCTCCAATCTGACCAACTCTTAGCTGAATTCTAAGAGAAGTTATCTTGAGTAACAAACAAGTGAAGAACCAGAGACAGAAAGACAAAAAGGAGCTGATTTAATGTTGAGTCTAGGGGCCATTAAAACAGTGGGGATTATTCAGAGTGAACCAATCCGTTGCCTTGTTGCTTCACGTTGCAAGGAGCCATCGGTAGGTCTGAGAAGGACAGAATTTGGTACAATGTCGACCAAATAGTGAAAAGGCTGCCAACGCTAACTGATGAGGGCAAGGAAGTTGCGTTTTCGTTTAGTTGCCAGTTCGCAAGTTCTGTCTACGCTGTACCAAATGCTGCCATTTTTATCCCAACGGACATCACTCGGCAGCCTCAAAGAACAGAGAAATGAGCTGATTTTTCCTTTAAGTTACTTATTGTCATGATGGTAGATCTCTGTGTGGGGATTGCTTATCTCTGGAAGAGATGAGCGGCTGAGAGAGGGGAGACTACTTCAATGACTTTCAATACTAATGAGGTGAGTAGTGGGCAGCTTTTTCCAGTTACTGACGCCTCACTAGGTAATTTTATTTGGACAAGCAAAACCTATAATGGGTGACTGGCGGAATCAAATAATGGGTAACGGCACAATGTTCATTTTTCAGTGAACAGCCCTTTTAGATGGGTCAGCTTGGCTGATGTGAGTGGAGAACAGAGAGAGACGTTAATTGCACACTGAGCTCAGGTTAAAAGGATCTTTGGCAGAGAGCATGAGAGAAGTTCTGCAAAAGAGCACGGAAGAATATGGTGTTTGTGTGTGTGTGTGTGTGTGTGTGTGTGTGTGTGTGTGTGTAAAAATGAAAGAGACAGAGTTTAAGATTCTACTTTGGAACTTAATGCAAGTATGAGTGGTATCTTCAGGGGTACATATGGAAGCTCGTCTTCTGTCCATGAGAATTAACCTGGCTAATTACAGTACTATGAATAAATCTTTAGAACTGAAGGCATGCTGGATTCAGGGGGCAGAAAGGGGTGTGTGTGTGTGTGTTGTGTTGAGGAATGCTCACAAATGAAGGGCCATGTGAGAACAGCTGTAGTCCAGCAGCCCATCAGCACCACTGACACCAATCACACAGCAACAGGGAGTCACCTCAGACTAGCGCGTTTGCCCAGAAGTGTCATTCTTCAACCTCATCGTACTCTCAAGATAACAGCACACTGGTTTAAGCTAAGTTAGCATGCTTGAATGCCTTTAGTGTGTCAATGCCATGTTAAAGGAGAAATCTGGTGTGATCAATCCATAGCCCTGATGTTTGAGGTCAATGTGTGCTGTCTGTAAGGAAAAGAACAAGATAACTTGATACAACACAGACTGAAAAGCAAACCGGCATTACACTGGATACAGCGTATGAAAATAAAACTGAAAGTGAGTTTCTGTGCCCCATTCACTTAGTGTTAGCTCCTGTTTTACTATTCGGTCGATGTTGTGCATATTTTTTTTATTCTTGACCTCGAACAACACGCCTATGGATTGATAAACAGACTTCTCCTTTAACATGACACTGACACACTGAGCTATCCAAAGGCTACCATGTCCTCTACACAGAGCTTGAACTCAAACAGCTTCTATGGACTAGCTGAGCTGCTTCATCACTAGTCACATGGTACCATGGGTCACATCAGAGCTGCACCGCTAGCATAGTGTCTAAAGCCTCCAGCAAAACAGGACCTCTCCCGTTCAGGACACCAAGGCGCTGTTCTGACAGCAGGCAGTGTTACATTTGGCCTGAGGGCCTATTGCACTAAAATGAACCTGGCGGCTCCTGGCAAAAAAAAAAAAAAACTGACGTGGCTTAATCCAAACAGCCCACACCTCAGCCAACACTGAGACTTACCTTTGGAGCCAAACACCCCAGCCACAAAGAGAGAAAAATGACACATCCTGCTCTCTTGATATATGAGCATCTGTCTTACTGTTGTTACAAGGATAAGATTACCACAGTTAATTTCTAGTGCTGAAAGGTGGGGACAGTCCATTGATAGAGGTTGATCAGCAAACACCACAGAAGATAAGTAGAGTATTTGAATTGAGTGTCTGTCCGCAGCTAATATTATATCTTAGCATTTAATATTTAAATATTTCTGAAATATCTACATATTTTCTGACACTTCATCTTTAAACTAAAGGGATCATACAGAGTGGATGACTTTGATGGCACAAGGGCACTTGAGGAGAGGATGATTTGGTAGCTCTTAATTGCTCTGCATAGGCGGTTCTTTACCTGTCTGATGAAGAAGTCGCCGTGGATCAAGGACACCAGGCCAAAGTTTGTGTATTGGAACACGTGGTCCATCAGCCACATCATCCTCTGCACCACCTGCAAGGGGAACAAGGGCCAGTTTCGTCAACACCTCCGTCATCAGCGCTTCTCTTTATCTTGAATGTTATCATTACTTTGCATGCACCTGCTGCCAGCACTCTCCTCTCCAACACAACCTGGAGGAAAATAAACAAAAAACAACTACACACAAAGACTGTTATATCTGTAATATCTGTTTGTGAGCAGTCAATGTGTCTGCCCAGACAAAGAGCACTGGCTGGACAAATAAGAGCTTTGGAGCTCCATGTGCTTGTGCCACTACCTCCCTTGGCACTGCGACATTAGTGGCTTCACTTCTCCTGTCAGCCACTGAGGGCTGGCACATCAACCTCCTGACACACACACACACACACACACACACACACACACACACACACACACACCATCCTGACATGATACCTGGCCCTAAGCATGCGGCGCACCACACCACAGACAGGCAGCCTTACCCAGTCAAGGTCTGCCCTCTCTGGGGGGGAAGGACAACCCCAGCCCCAGTCCTGGGGGGGGGGAGGACAACCCCAGCCCCAGTTTTTCTGGCGGCTGCCCCCACTGCTCCATACAGCAGTCCTTCACAGTGATGAACTGCATGACACGCCAGTCTTGTGACAACTCGCCTCTATTTACGCAGTTTTCACTGGACCACACAGACACAGGCACACATTATCTGGAGCATCACAGAAGTGCACCCTAAACTATGCATCCTAAAATGATTTGTGTGTCGAGATGAGTCAGTGGTGCTCAATGGACCTTTAGCTTTTTGATTGTACTGTAGCGCTCACATCACACTGTATGCTGACTTCATCAGGCCAGCGTGTGTACACAAGACAGACAATGGGAGAGGGAAGGGCACGCATGTGTGGGTCTCTGTGTGTGTGTGTGTGTGTGTGTAACTTAATCCTTTAGAGGATAACGGCAAAGCACAGGGATCAAAGAGACCCTAGGTCTGGACTGGAGTCTGTTGTGTATGAGTAGCACGCCAGATTGTAATTGTGCTAAGTAGAGGCATCGATTGGGTCTCTGAAGCCTTGCCAGGCATGGGCACCTGATACCCAGGGCCGAGGCCTTCTGGAGTTTGGGTACTTGCCACTCAAAGGCAGTCGGATTTGAGCATCATTCCGGGTCAATCACTAAGATAAACTAGGAGTGGCTTAGACCAAGGGATTGGTCATACCTTTTTGGCCACCAGCTGTATGCTGTATGTGGAATGTGTCAAAATTAGACTTGAGTGTACTGACGTCCACAAGCAAGTGCACGATTAAGATAAAGCTTAATGGTCTTCCAAAGAGCATTTTGAAAGGCTCACCAAACAAACTCCTGGCTGCCAAGTTTAGGGGTGAATATCATGAAGCAAATAGACATTTTTGGTTCATGACACAATTTCCTTTCACTGACACTTCATGATTGGGTTTGACCGACAAAAAGAATTCAAGCAGTCTAACCCCCCTACTCCAAACACACATAACTATTATATACTATATTTGTAGAGCACCTTTCATGCATCATCCTGCAATTGTTGCTACAACACAAAGCTGAGGACGGCACCAAGGGAGCTAGCCGGCTCTCTGCAGAGCCCTAAGCCTTTGCAAGTTAACAGTTCTGTTCTATGGGTGGGGGCTGTGAAGCACAGCACCAACCCGACAAAATGAACTCGATTCATTTCCCTAACAATAAAGAGTCAAGAGCAAATTGGGATGGGTACAGGAGGCAGTGATTTATATTTATAGACCAGCAACAATGGAGACGGCCGGACTCCAACAGGGCAAATGATTGCTGGGGGTTGGGACTGACCAGGCCTGACCTTGCTGTGTGTGTGTTAGGAAGGGCTCAGAGAGTTGAGGCAAATGCCCACACAAATGCAAAGCTTTCTGTCACGAGACTTCTACAGCTGATTTCCATAAAAGGACTAAAATTAAACTGTGGATCATGTTTAACGAACACTGTAGACTGAATGTGTAACTTTTACACAGACGAGGGATTAAAAACACATCAATACCTCTGTATAGCATCCTGATCCATTAATACAACCGGACCATGTAGAAATAGCAGCCCTTATTGATCTGACTACTGAGAAGACTGAGGAGAATCTAGTTTTATTTTTAGGGCAACTATACCCCAAGAGTCCACTAAATGCTTAAATGTTGAATAGTTTTGTTTTTTTTGTTATTATTATTTATTTGTTTGTTTGTTTGTTCATTTTTACAGTAACACCTTCAACCGCTTCACCCAAGATGGCAGCTGAATGCAGTAAACTGAGGGCTAACTGGCCCTTAAATGACCCTAGTGGCAGTCCTGGTGGACACAAACTCAAAAGCTCTGACTAATCTTTCAGAGTTTTCCTCCTATAATGAATGGTTTACTTATACTGTGGGGTTAACAGCCTTGTCACAGTTGTCAGATGAGAAGCCCAACGAGGAACAGTCCTGATAACTTATCTTGGGCAAACACATTCCTGCTTAAGTCAATGCTCATTAACTTAGCCCGGTCTGGGATGACTCTTGGTCCACAATGAAAAGGAACAGCAGTGTGTACACACACACACACACACACACACACACACACACACACACACACACACACACACACACACACACACACCAGTACAAACACACAAAATAGGATCCTCAAAGAAAGAAACATGATCTTGAACAAGCATATGAACACAAAAAAAAACCTTCAAACACACTCCCAGCAAACTATAGAATATATTTTTTTAACACACAATAAACACACATATCAATCTCTCTACCCATTCCCAATGAAAACCAGGAAATAAGATCAGAAGACTAACCATAAAAGAAAAAGAGTAAACCCTTTTATTGAGCTTTCCGTTCGAGCACTTGAGAAGCCGAGAAAAACACCTAATGAAAGTCTCTTGTCCTCTTGACTAGCCCTTTGTGTCAACAAATAGTATTTGCGTCCAGCAGTTTGCAGGTCAAGCCCCCGTTAGCAGCACACAGCTCTGCCATGATGACTACCAGTCAACCTACCGTTCCCTTGTCTTGCAGGCACATCATGAGGGTGCACACGTCACCAGTGGACTGGTGGTTGACAAGAACCATGGCCTCTTCCTCCGAGATGGGCCTCACGTCATCTCCCCATTCTGTCACTACAAAGGCAAACAGAGCACAGTAGCATCTACATTAGAAACATGAACATTTACAGACAGGCAGACAGAGACATCCCTGACACAAATCCCGTCTTCAATGCACCTCGCATGAGTAGTGGAACAGTTTAAAGCGCGGTAGAGATGATGGAAACTAAGTTACTGATATTCCCTCCTGTCCAGATGTGGCCCAAATCCATAGAAATGAGTTAACATGGCAATGAGATAAACTGGTGGTGGTGGAGGAGGCCTGAAGATGACAATGCAGGGAATTGGTTACCTTCAGTCACACAATTACAGTAAAAACAGGAACCGACACTGTGTATTAATGACAGCATGCCAGCCACTAGTCTTTTCACTACTTGTTGCGGTTTACACTGGATGCCCTTTTTCAGGATTTCCTGAATGAACTCAACCACTGTGGCCATTCCTCTTCCTTTGACACATGTTTATAATATTTACATTTACATTTATGCATTTAGCAGACGCTTTTATCCAAAGTGACTTACATTTTTCGTCAACTATCAATTGTTCAGGGCCAGTCTCCCCTAGAGCTCAGGGACACAACAGTGGCAGCTGGTGGAGTATAACCAATAACTTGGTGGCCGTGATCAAGTATTCTGTTGTACTATGTTGTGGTTGGATGTAGAAACTGCTTTTTTATTATTATTTGGAGGAGGGGTGGAGGCTGGGGTGATGTCTCACTCATGTTAAGGGAAGGAAACATGAGGGCCGTATTGTTCCACTACCACCGTACTTACCAAAGAAGGAGAAACGAAAACTCTAATGGTGTAATTTCAAACCGCGTCAAAGACTCACTTCCTACTAGGCCTGCTGCCCCTTGAAAACACTTGCAGGCTATCAGGCTATCTTAAACCACTTCATACAACATTACTGGACATAAAACAAAGAACAACCTATGGGAATATCAATGGGTACCAGTATCAGTAAAGTACCAATGGCAACACCACATACTCAACCATATTCACCCATACTTCATAAAGGCTACAGTTTGTTCATTCAGTTTTTTATTGCGTCATTCATCTGTGTCAAAAATGGACAAATCCTTAAGGCTACTTAGTGTCATGAATGCTCATCTGCATCATTTATTCAGAGCAGAGGAAGAATGATGAAGTCTGGAGTTGACTGACATGTCATTAAATGCAATTAAAACACAGACCTCAGCTGGAGCTTGACTTTCTGTTGCAGTGCTTTATATTGGCACCCACTATTTATGGAAGAGCCAACTACAGACTGGAGTCATTAACCATCGGGCCCCAGGCCACTTATTGACAGCTAGCTAACACAAAAGTGGCAACAGGAAAAGGGGCAGCAGGTCTTCCTAAGCCTAGAGAAAGAGATGGAAAACAATAACACTTGGCAAACATGTGTGTTACTCGTGCGAGTAATTGGGCTACTGAAAGTAGACAGAGATTGTTGGGGGGAGAGGTCTCAAACATAAGCCTTGAGTGAAACCAAAATCCAGTCAAATACCATACATATGTATGGTCACGTCAGAAGCCAGAAAATACTTAAAAGCCTGTTAGAAATATGTGTAAATTGAACTGATGTCACCCTGCACAATAAGTATTCACTGTCAGAATTCCTCACTGTAAAACCCATTTCACTCTCATCACCATAGTAGATGGTCCATTAGACTGACGTAGGGTAGAACAAGAAATAATTTTCCACTGTCTGGCCAGATTCTATGGCTGACAAAAGAGTTCTTCAGCCTGGTTCCTATCACCTTTCTTGGTTCCTCGAATTCACAAGGGCAAGCGAACAAAAAGCATGTCTGCCAATCTGTGGTCTCGCTCCAAGGCTGTTGCTAGGAGATAAGACATTTGATCTGATCCCTTACTGGGCTCAGAGAAACTTGTTTATTGACTGTTCTACTCACCAGTGCTCATTATATGATAGATACAGATGGCAAACATGCACTTCTCACCAAAGTTCGCTGTAGGTCTAAAGTTACCTTCGCAACCAATGCAGCTTTGTTAGCTTTGTTAGAGTACACGACCCTGAGACGACATGCCTTCCCACTGAAGAGCTCGTCACAACATACAACTAATCTAGGCCTTGAAACACACAGATGTTTATGTTATGACCCTGTGAGGACTGTGAGCCATGCAAAATTGATAACCTGTATCGACTCCGACGGGAATGGAGTCAGACTACTCTAATGTTAAATGAAAACATACTGGCAATGTCAACAATCAACTACGTACAGCAAAACGAGAGCATCCCTGCAGAAGGAAGCATCCGGACAGAAGAAGCATTGTTTGAGAGCTAATCAGTCATGAGGAGAGCAACTGTTGACCACACAAGCTAGAGTCAAAGAAGTTTCAGTTATAGTCCATAAGGAAAACAAACAAGACAAAAACTAAACTAAAAGGGGAAAAGGAAGAAGAAAAGTAAAGAATGAACAGGAAACAGTCTGGTAGTTGGGAATTATTCAGCATGTTCTACCAGTTTTCATGTACTCTATTTTATTTATTTATTTTTTTAAGCAGACCTCATACCTACTCTGGTGCTCACAGAAGATCGGGGGTGGGCACACAAAGGCATAGTCTTTGAAGAAGAGTGTCAGGAGCATTATAAAGGAGCACTTAAGATGACAAGGGTGTGATGGGGGGGGTGTTATTGTTATTCGAGTTAGGCTTAGGATTTACTTGCTTGCTACTCGCTTCTCGCGCACTGAATTGTGCTGTGAGTGAGGACAGAGGCCTAAACAGCAAGGACACCACCGTCCTGTTGCCTGGCTGAGACATGCTGAGACTGCAAATGGACTTTCAAAAACACATGCGTACACACACACACACACACACACAAAAGAAGGGAAGAAAAAAAACAGTATGATGCAGAAAAAGCGATAGCTACTCTGGCCTGTATTCAAACAGAATCACCAAACACATGCAAGTAGACTTGCATGGATTTTTTGGGGGGTCATAGTAGCTCACCAGAGATGCCAGGCTAAATGAAAAGAACACACCAGTAACTGAAAACTCAAGACGGCTCACACTACTTCCCTGTCAGTATGGTAAGCAGATAAATTGTTAAGGGTTATAGCCTGTCTAGTAATTAACACAAACAATGAGGCTAGCTAGCCCTAAAGATGACATCAAATATCTATAGCTGTGCCAATATGACAGTGAAACATGGGCACTTTCAACTAGAGGAAAAATGGCATCAATGTGGTAAAAGGCTACCCATAATTTAAAGCCGACTGCAAGTGCTGCACTTCACGCCAGAGTCCTTCTAACAATAGGCCTACAAAGTGCTGTAGAGGAGGAGAGTGGAGATTTGGTGTTAGGCATTCTGGGCTTCATTACTTCCTGTGTGACTCCCCACCTGAGTTAAAGCAACACTGCTGGCCCTGTGCCTTCCCTTCCTCCATCACTGCATCCATCTCTCCCTTCCTCCCCTGCTCATTCTCTTCCTTGTTTGCGTGTGCTCTCTTTCCTTTTCTCCTCTCTGGTGACTAGCGGGGCTGGCAGGACACCTGGCCTGCTTTCCAGCATGCTAACGAGAGAGCAGTTGCCGCCGCCACCACTCCTCCTCGTGTCCCCTCTACTCTGCTTGCTGCCCACAACCACTGAGGGAATCGAGTTAGCTTGTCAAGATGCCAGAAACAAATAAAATATCAATGCAATACCTTGAGCTGCCGCATTAAAGAACCCAAACCTTTGGAGTTAATGCAAAGAATTGCTTGCTTATAGACCTCATACAGGTCATTTGATGAGTCTGACGTCTTGTTACAGACAGCTCCAGTGATTGAACTGGACAAACCTGAAATTCTTTGGGTTTCAGTGAATGGCAATGTGGGTTCTTCACAATAACCAGCTAACTCTTATCAGAAGGAGAGTACCTCACTGTGGCATTATTACAGCACACTTCCTGTAGATTACATCAGAGGAGTGTGGTAAACATCAGAGGAGCATAGAGAATAGTCACGCAATGCTCAGGCAGTTCATTCAGGGTGAGGACAACAAACTCGCTTCGTATCAATGTTCAAATGTCACGCTGGCTAACGACCTGGTCAGGATGACCACTGACTGAGGCAAGGTCAGTTCACCCTGGCACGTCCACAGTCGAGAAATAACAGAGGAGTATTAAAAAAAACAACAGAGTAGGAAAAAACAAATGTCAAAGCCAAAAATGCTGTCTGACATGAAGCATAAATTACCCTAGACATAGTGATATGTGCGGTGGTGGCTGGCACCTTTGTGCCCTTGAGCAAGGCACTTAGCCCTAAGTTGCTCTAAGGGAGACTGGCCCTGATATAACAAATATGTAAGTCGCTTTGGATAAAAGCGTCTGCTAAATGCATAAATGTAAATGTAATATGCAGTCTACATTACATAGTTACACTACTAAACAGTCAGTAGGCCTATGCTTCTATACACGTATAAAACAAGGAATGAAGCGGCTCTCCAGTACACCAGGAAAAATCCCCATGTCATCTCTCCCACAGTGAGACAGTAGTTGTCATATTGCTGACATGGCCCTGTGCTGCCTTAACCCTAGCAATCTCATTAGGCCTTCCAGAGAGCACGTGTCTCCCTAGGCCCTCGAAAAATCACTCTTCCAGCTGGCCCATTGGTGGAACCTAATCCTGGATCCCGCCCCCCTTGGCTAGTGACACCTGTCTGGTGTAAGAGTGTGACAGCGAGGCTCGGGTCAACGGCTTGCAGCTGTGTCTGATCCACGCACACGCACGCACACACACACACACACAAACAAATACTCAGACACACACATACATACACACACACACCACCCAACACACAGTTATGCCCCTGACATGACACACGGCACAGAATAGCTCCTTCTCAGCCGGCTTTAGAGGTGAGAGGACAGGCAGAGCCAGTGCTTCATGAGCTTGCTCATTTGTTTGTGTGCGTGCAGATGGACGGACGTGTGTGTTACTACTGTGTGTTGACAGGTCAGCGTAAAGGTTGAAACCTAGTCACACACCAAACCCAGGCCAATAGTAAACTGAATAACTATGTTCATTCATAACCTGAACTCTTCAAGGCAGTTTAGAGTAACAGCCCCACCCGCCTCCCCCCATACACACACAGAGAGCCAGCTTGTGGTAAACCCCTCCTGGGTCACGTGGGAACACAGCAGGAAGATGAACCCCCTATCCCATGACACACGTCAGACTCTGCCAGGCTAGATGCCAAACACAAGCTGCCAACATGCCGACGAGGCGAACGGGCACGGCCAGACAGCTCTGATTAAAGAGGGACGGGCCTAAAAGTGAGGACAGTACACACACACACACACACACACACACACACACACACACACACACACACTCAAATGAAATTAGCTGATCAGGCCACAAAGTATTGAGTTAAGAGGAGAGTAAAAGAGAGAAATGAGCTGATAGAACAGCATCCCACTACAGTGACAAGCAAATGAAGGAGGGATTAATGAAGGGAGCTGGTAACAAAAGGGAGGGAGGGAGTGAGAGGGGACTGAACTGAATGGGTAACGAGGACAGGCGAGAGGAGTGTAATGAGAGGAGTGGGGAGAGAGAGACGAGAAGATTAGCGTGAGGCGTTTGAAACGTGAGGAATGAGGGTAAATGTGAGAGAAAGCAAAGTGAAACAAGTGGAAAGAGACGGTTTGGTGTTTTTGCACTAGAGGAACAGTACAGGTTTTTGCCATCATGCAGAAAAATGATTGACCATATAGTTAATCTAACAGCCTAGTCTCATTTTAAAGACCTACAGTATGCATGCCCGTAACTAGGCACCCCTCACGTGTAAGATTAATTTTGTTATCACTTTAAATGTCATTTTTCTATGCATCAACAAAAAGTAATCAAGAATGCCACTTCGTTTTTAATTCATTCAGTGAGGTAAAGCCACCTCTGTTTTGCACACATACGTACGCATGCATGTGTGTATGTGTGTATGTCGAGAGAGACAGCAGAACAAAGAGCAAACGTTGCCTTTGAGAATCCCTATCCGGTATCCTAGAGACAGTGATTCACCCATGAGCACATACACCCTTTTCCGCACCAAGTCTGGGAGTTTGCATTCCCAGAATGCAACTCCCCTGACAGCCCATGCTCTAGATTTGCGAAACCCTTCTGACGAGATGATGTAGTGAAAAAGAAAAAGAGGAATATGCATAAAAAATAATAAAAAAAATCTCCTCTTTGCCTTATACAGTTAAGGTCACCTTTGGCAAAGAGAGCAAGAGCATCATGCACCGGACGCTCCTGAGATGAGCTCACTAACTGCACTGCTCGGCAACAGTGGGCAGCTCCCTCTTAAGGGGACAATTCACCATGGTGACAGTCGCTCTGATCATTATGACTCAGTGCAAACATCTGGCCCATCACCTGGCCTATGAGACACCAAGTCACATCTCCCTGCATCAGCCACTGACAACAGACTACAGTGACATTGACATCACTTCCCCAACAACAGATGCTCAAGGCTATTATCCAAAAAGGGCCATTTCATGTGAAACTGTTGAACAGTATATATATATATATATATATATATATATATATATATATATTTTTTTTTTTTTTTTTTAATGAATGCTACAGAATGAGCGCATTAGGTTTGGGAGCCACATTAAATGACCACAGTCAGCAAAATTATTTGGTTTCCTTGTTAAATATAAAATAATTGGCCACTACTGAAAATCTTTTTACCATAATAATGCACTGAGGTGGAAGAACGGTGAAGGAGCCAGTAGTTGTTATATTGGAGCCTAACACAAAGGTGACGTATATATCAAAGGGAACATGTGGAGTGAATCAACCCATAGCCCTGTTGTTTCATGTCGCTGGGTGCTGTCAGCAGGTACCGCAGTAGAATGACAGAATTTGTTATCGCAAACCAAATAGCAAAACAGCAACCGACTCTAACTGATGAGGGCAAGGAATTTTGTTTTACGTTGTTCTATGTTGTACCAAATGTTGTCATTCTTATACCTACTGACAGCACTCAGCCGACTCATACAACAGGGACATGGGGTGATGGACTCTGGATTTTCCTTTTAACACTGCCAAAGTCAAGGAGACGTACAGATTCCATGTGAGCAATATCATCAGACATGGTGACTCGGCAGAGCATTATGGGATGACTGTTAGAAGTTGGACCTTCATAACGGTTATACCTCCATAACAGCTTTAGTGGCCATAACCCATTGTCTTCATCAATTTAAATTAGCAAGATTTTTATAAGCTCAGCAAAGGAATACTCTGGGCATAGTGTGTGGGTAAATTTGTAAAAGTGACTTATGAGAAAAATATAGAGATGAACTGAAGAAAAAGAATGACAGGAAGGATGACTGCAGCTGACCTCAAACTCTAGAACGCAGAGAACAGAATCCCTCTTTCATGAGTAGAACATTCAGGAGGAACTGGAGAGCGGTCATTTGCAAACCAACATGCAGAGAACAAGCCCACAGTAGCCCCAACAAAACCAAAGGTTTGCATTACTGCCATATATGCAAATATTTGCAGGGCGGATATATGTTGTGTCATTTCTGATGGCTCTTTGGAGTCTTTCCTGTCCTTCAGTCTATCAACTGCTCCAGTAATTCAGTTGGCTGAGCTTTGCTTCGAGCTTCAATGTACAAAATTGATAAATTCACTTTCCTGTATGGATGGGCCATATCACTGATTATGACATATTGTTACACTGTCTTCCTTTGATAAGATTTTTTTCATATTGTGATATGAAAATAGTTTATAACATAATTAATATAGTTGATAACATGGTTACATGTGCTAAAAAGTGGGCAGCTCAAACATAGAAAAACAACATAGCTCCGGGAAGACAATTAGGAAGAGGAGTTCACTGGAAGTTGTCTTGCTCAACAGCAGCAGCCTAATGTTGGGTAGGGTTGTCCTTATCCCAAACTGATGCACAAAAAACGCCATCTTATTTCCTCTGGAATCTCTGAGGGGCTTCACTTGGTACACTTAGAATGGAAAAACCCGAAGAAATTATGGACATATTTAACTCTTTTCACTAGTACCAGCCACACAGTTTATTCTCTATTTTACCAGGGATGTCCCAATGACACACATTAGCTCTTCTTCCAGGAAATGCGAATATACACAAATTAAACTGTTTCCATCAACTCAAACAAATTGAATTTATATTCGCATTAGGGGACTGATGTGAGTTTTCAAGTGTTTCCAACTGAGGATTTGTTATTCACATAACTTAAACACCCATGAACAAGTTGGATAGAAACACAGCTAGTAACCAATCCAGTGGGAAGTCATTCTTAATGCCCTACCTAGCAGTAGGTCCTGAACCCTCAAAGATAATCCTGAAGGTGACTCAGGCCATAAGCGCTTGAAGATTTAAGCCTTATGGCACAGACAATGTGATTCAGCCATAGCCATACTCTCTGGGCATTCCCAGAGGGTCAACTAGGAGGACATCTCAAAGTCTTTCAGCTAAGAATTGGGTCATTCCAGCTGGAATCATCAAATTTTGGAAAAGTTCTCCACCTGACCTCCTCAGATTTGTCTGAAAAAAAATCCATGTGATGGGTAATATGCCCAATAGATCATAAACAAAATTTCAGATCTCTACTGTGCGTGCTTTTTTCACAAAAAAATTGTAAAAAAGTTTCGTTTTTTTTACCTGGTTTTGGCATCACTGCTCTGAGTGACCATGTTCAGACTGAAATATCTCCAGCACTATTTGTGCCAGGTCCATGAAATTTTCTGGGCTAAGAGTCTTAGTCCAGAACTGCATGAATTACAACTCACAGCATTGTTACCCCATCCCAATTTTTTTATATTTTATCAATAAGAACATGCTCTTTCAAAAAAAAAAGTTTTATGTTCACACCTGGTGTCATTCATGGGGAATATTGCTCTGAACATTGGTGTAAATGAGTTTTTTCCATTTTTGGACCTTAATATCTCAACATCCATCAGACTCTTTTGTCTTGTATCAAAGGATGTGAAAGACATGGTACATATCAGACCATTTACCAAGTTTGATGCTTATACATTGGAAATCGAGGTTTCTATGGACATCTGAAAACCCTTAAAGTAATAGTTTCAAAGAAAAGTAGAGGGCCAGCATTCAGGTGTAAATTCAGTAACAATGCTGTGAGTTGTAATTCGTGCAGTTCTGGACAAAGACTCTTAGCCCAAAAAATTTCATGGACCTGGCACAAATAGTTCTGGAGATATTTTAGTCTGAACATGGTCAATCAGACAGTGATGCCAAAACGGGGGAAAAAACAAACTTTTTTTTTTTTTTTTTTTTACAGAGTTTTTGTAAAAAAAAGTATGCATAGTAGAGATCTGAAATTTTGTATATGATCTATTGGGCATATTACCCATCACATAGATTTTTTCCAGACAAATCTGAGGGGGTGAGGTGGGGACCATTTGATGATTCCAGCTGGAATGACCCAATTCTTTTTAGATGTTCATATAATAATCTTGACACTGCCTTATACTAAACGACTTGTCGTCACTTAAAAGACTTAATCAGTCCACAGTTACCATTGTAGCACAAGGTGTCCCATGAACCAATACACTGTGGACAGTGCTAAGGACATAAATGTGCGGCACCGAAGCCAGGTGTTGCATAGGAGAACACTTATGCATTATTTAGCAGCCAGCCTTGTTGCTAACATGTCCAAACACTTTTCTATTTTGTAAGCATTTTGCTAGCAGGTCCAGTGAAACCAAACACCAGGGTGTTAGAGCGTAGACCAATAAGCAAGTCAGCAGGAATCACAGCAATTCTGATAACAAACAATATAGCCCATATTACTCACACAACAAGCATGATAAACAGGTAAATGGTCACCTCATGATAGTAAAAACCTAGCCATATACATAGAATAGTTGACAAATGTTGTCGCTTTGAATAAAAGCATCTGCGAAACACATAAATGTAAATGTGTGAGTGTACGTACACATATATATATATATATATATATATATATATATATATATAAATGTATACACACACGTTTTCAAAGTATTCCCCTTTTAAAAGCCAGTATGAGGAGGTCAAACTGAAAAAAAACATGTCACTGGTAACCATTTTATCGCCAATAACATGTAAAGTTCACACACACACACACACACACACACACACACACACACACACACACACACACACAAGCGTGTGCGCGCACACACAAATATATGGCAACAACAGAGACACTCACCTGTGTAGCCAGCAATCCATCCCCAAGAGGACACCATCGCTAACAACCACTTGAACATTACTCCTTCAATGTGCCAGAAAGCACGGCTATCCATTATTCTCAAAGGTTGCAACAGAATTAGGTAGAGGCAATAGGAAGGGATAGCAACACAGTTGTTTAAAAACATGAAGGCAAAACGCAGTAGTGCCCTTAATATAATCCAGCCCAGTTTGCCGGCTTCGTCCAGGAGAGATGCCATTCTGGTGCTTCCTACCTGCAAGAAGAAGAAAAGACAACAATTGCGGTTATAACAGCAAATGATACCGGAGAGATAGAGTGAGTTACTGAAAACAATTCCTTGGCAACCCCATCGAGTAATGAAGACAGATAGAATTCTCATTTATCAACTAATTTCTCCTCCCCAATATTCTACAACATACTAGACACACTACACCATCCTCACCCAAATGGGCTTTTGAACTGACAACCGCTAGAAACTCGCAAGCCGCCATGAAGGCCTTTTTCAACGGAACTGCTCTATTACAGCACACTCGCTAAAAGTAAGCTCAAGTGTCAAAACATACCTTCCGCGAGAGATGTAAACAAAAAGTAGCCCACTAGGCTAAATTGTACTTCTGTCTGACATCTAATGGCGTTGTGGAATGGTTGTTCTGACTGCCTTCACAATCATGCAACACGAAAACGAATAGTCGCCCGCGATGCTGCTCAATTGCCACCAACCTGGCGAGGTTACATGAGTCAACTGGTGGTACCGGATACAAGTTAGTCATTGATACAATGACTCGCACGATATGATATGAAGATATGTTACTGTATGGAAAAGGAAGACTCGACAAGAGCGTTATAGAAGTTATATATTTTGCGCAGTAATAGACTCGACACCATAATTTTCTAAGTTCTAAGTAAGGAAGGGTTTGTTATGACCATCAAGCGGTCCTCAGAAGAGGAAAAATCATGTCCTTCAGATCACCGCATTCTTAATCCATGACGCGCAGGCAGGCCACTCCTGAGAATGGTTCCATGTAAAAAATTACCATAACTACGACTGTTTTGTTTGATAGATGATAAAATATACAAGCAATGGTTCATTCTTTGAAATGATCATGACCGTGCCGCCATATAAGGTTCCCTGCACTCGAAGGGAAAGGCGATTCTCAGCTAACCTATAAACTAGCAATCTCGCGCTAGCTATTCTGGAAGTGCATGTCATCCATTAGGATTTACTCCCCTGCAAGTATTTGCCAATTCACTACTTTGACTGCCTTAAAGACATTCTTAACAGTGTGTTTAGACAGAACTCCAAATTCTCAAACGTTCTTGTAGAATGCTTCAACATTATATCAATCTTGCTGGCCAACCTGAAAAATAACGGTACACAGTTTACGCGACAGCTAACTTACTAGATTAACACTGGCTAGTCAACCAAGATGGGATAACATTAGCAGTTTATGAACGCTGTAGCTATGTAGGCTACCCATCAAGTTTCCAAGATATCTAGCGGGCTACCAAGAAAAAGCTAACATAACCGTTAGCTAAGCCAATAATGACTTTCGTAAATCATATTCAACCAATATGATAACGCTTTAAATAGAAGTCTAACCTCTATTAATTAAAATTCAATATAATCTGCAGTCCGCCTTAACCGACAATAGGGAGGCTCTCTTTCATTATCATCTTGCAAGTGAGAGCGATAATACGGTCTGTTTCTGAGACATGTCTATCAAGCATTCGTACTATAGCGCAATAACTGCTAATATCCGTAGCTATGCTAGCTAAATATCATACGGTGTGACATCATTTATTCGACCGTGTTGCGCTCGGTCGCGCGCTGCGCTGCATGTTACAACGCCATCAAGGTTAGCTACAAAGTGATACATTTTCAGACATCGATGCCTGGATTCAGGAATTGATGGTGACAGAACAACATTGGTTGCACTTTGCCACCAGCAAGCTCTGATTAACGTAACGTACTCACTCAATCTCACTGCCCTCGTACAAATGCCGGACGATGACACTAGCCAGCTAAATAGCTGGCCAAAGATGGTTGTATATCGAGTCACATGTAGTTTTTATGACAGACATTTCACTCTAATTCATTTTCTCCTGTTGCCGGTGCGTCAATTATAGCCTCGTTGACATTCCTCATTCCCGTTTGATATCCTGCATTAAAGACTGCCTCTCAGTCAATGGCACGCGAATAATTCAATCGATGCATGAGCTAGGAATAGTTCCAAAGCATTCTGCTTTAAAGTTGATCAAGTCCTTGCAAGTCCAAATGAGGTGATTCAGAAGAGGAAAGAACATCCCTTTATTTTGCAGCAAAGTCCAGGCCGTTTTAGGATGTAATATCGAGCATGGTCGCTTGCTGGTCAAACCTCTAGTTTTGCAGTTAATGTTCTAGGCGATTGGATGAGCAGTTCGACTCCGCAGCCACCAGCGGAGAATCTCTTTATGACGACAGTGTTAACAGCGGGCGAGCATACATCTGCGCAAGCGCATCTCTTTGGCTTAACGAAACATCCTCCGACCATCGACCTGGCCTCCATGCCTCACCCTCAAATTCGTAGAACATTTCTCCTGATTGTTCAACACATTTTAAAGTGGTTGCACTTTCAATGATACTGCACAAATGACAAAAACCTTTAAACCAATATAGGCCATCTGCGTGTTACTTGATTGGGAGCTTGGGGGTCGTAATTCAGATGTGAGGCTACAGATACATAAACAAACTGGGTGACTCACTTTAAACAGATGCCCAGCCAATACTGACAGTTTTGAGTAATCAATATGCTTTCTTATCAAATCACCACCAAATTGACTTACCAACAGAGGGTACCATTTTCTTCTGGATTATTAAATCGATTTCCACCATGGTTGATTGAAATCCTATAAGTCCAAAGTAATTCATGACTGCTTTTCAAAAATGTATGTGTATAATACTAGTACATACATAAAAAAAAAAAACACTTGCTTGCTTACGGTTCACATTTTGCACAACACTGGCACCAAGTGGTTCTAAAAATAGTTATTGTCCAGCCACAGATTTTAAATGAAGTGTATTGTTTATTTGATTCTGATTTAAGATTTTTTATTCTTTCAATGCACAATGAGTAGGGTAACAGTTCTTCCATGACTTTTTTTCTTTTTCTTTTTTTTTCAGATTTAATTTTTACCAAACAGACTGGGACAAGTTCTGATACACAATGACAATTTGCTGTATTTGTCAGATTTATTTATACGAACACTCAAAATGGTCTAGTATTGAGAAGATTGGGCATTTTTCACTTGCCTCTACAAAACTGTACTGAGCTCAACAGACCTGTATGCTTCATAATGTTCCTCAAGCAAATGTAAAAAAATTACATTATTTCCTTATTGACATTATTGGCTTGCATACTTTCACATTTTCAACCACATTTGGATTTCAACAGGAAATGTGCCAAATGAATTTTGAAGCGATACAGCAGTTTCTGTTACACAGATTCTGTGTGCCACCCTTATCAGTTGCTTCTCATGTCCAATTCATTTACATTTTCCCTCCAGAGCTCTTTCTGGGTCCCCCTGGTGGCAATTATTAGATGCGCGCATAGGCGCTCCTCTGAGTGGCAGCCTGGGCTGCAGCCTGCTGGGACGGGGGCGGCTGCTGCTGGGACTGCTGGGATTGCTGCTGCTGCTGCTGTTGCTGGTGCCTGAGCTGCTGTGAGAA
Source organism: Tenualosa ilisha (assembly GCA_015244755.2). Classification (NCBI taxonomy): domain Eukaryota; kingdom Metazoa; phylum Chordata; class Actinopteri; order Clupeiformes; family Clupeidae; genus Tenualosa; species Tenualosa ilisha. Next base: position 557,484 of record PYXC01001400.1, on the reverse strand, counting down.
TGGGTCCTCCAGTGACTTGACGCCCACGACTGAGCGCGGTCCCGTCTTCCACTCCACACCACTGTCGTCCACCACGGACGCCTCCACTGTGACCGTGTGGGTGCCCAGCACCGAGAAGTTGAGCAGGAACTGCGTGCTAAAGTAGTCATTGTGAGGCTCCACTCTCTGTTCAATCTCATTGGTCTTTCCCTCCACAGGTACCTGAGGACAGAGAGAGCAGTCCAATTTAATGCTCTCATGCTAGCCTATGACTTGGCACTTAACTCAATAATTAGAATTAGTTTCGTATGCAGATATAGATCATCCTGTTTTATGCGGCAAAATCCTTTTGCTTTGACATCTTTGTGCCTTTTGTAGATATAACTAACCAATAAGCTTTCCTACCAGCGTCTGCTTTTTTCTGTCTGACAGGCTGACAATTTGAATGCCTTCACTAGATTTACCTAGGTGACACATTAGACTGTATTGGATGCTTGGTCATTTTAGATGTTTACTTCTAGTCTTAGAAACACCGTTGATAAACAGCACAGGCACTCAGAGTGTGGAGACTTCCATCAAGAATTCATGTCAAGATTTGTCCAAAGTCAGCTCATCCAGCTTACACATCATCATCAGAAAGTTCTGACTGAATGTCAGTCTTTACTGTGCATCAAAATGTCAGATAAAAACACTGGCACAAGTTGCTGTGATATTCCCTGCTCTCCATTTCTCCTCCCTTTACTGTGTGTTTAATGGGAGCAGATCTGTAATTGTTGTCAGTTACCTTTGAGTCAGGCCCAGTCTTGCTCTGTAGTGAGGAGCTGACATTAAGGCTGACTGACTGGATCTTCCGGAACAGTCCGGGGTTGGAGCCGTGCTGCACAACACCCTCCACCTTCAAAGCCAGCTGCTGATTGTTCTGCACCGGTATTGGTTCACTCGGGGTCCGTGGTGATGGTGACAGAGCAAGCTGGAACCAAGAGGGACTCCATTGTCAAGCAATAGTATATTTCAACAGCACAACTCAGAAAACAAGAGGATAGAGTCAAAACTCTCACGGTTGAGACGAGCTACTAAAGGGTTAAACTGTCGGGTAATCTTTATGACTGTAGCAGCCTCATTTAGAAACACTGGAGAACTTGCACATAACATGTTCATGCAGGACTTACTTTAATGCTGGTGGACTGAAGCTTCTGGAAGAAATACCTCTGGAAAGACAGGGGCACCTTAAGCAGAGCTATTACAGCATCACATAGACACGCCGTGTGCTGAAAGAGCAATGAGAGACAGAGGAATCACAGATAAAGTGTAAATCAGAGGCTAACTGAAAGCTAAGAAATGTAGGTCTCTCGCAATTTACACATATCTCCATGTAAAGCAAAATATCCACTTTTTCATCAAAAGATTATTAGTTTTAAAATAATGCGCATCAAAAAGTTAACAATTTTATGCTTCTTATGTCACTAAAAACGAATGTGACTTAAGAGTTAATTGGCTTAAATATCTGATGGAAAAGGGGCTTGTGACAAGCGCTACAAAACAAAAACCAGTGTTTGGTTGTGATTGTGTAAGGTTTGGAGTGTGTGAGCGTGTCTCACCAGGTACGAGACGGGTGGGTGTTTTCTGCCGAGGTTCTCCACCTCCTCGAGCACTCGACTGAAGACAGCCATCATCTGCCTCTCGTACTCGCTTTCCGCCTGCACCACCCCTGCTCCGCCACACTCTTGAAAACTAGACAAACAAGGAATGAAGAAAAAGATGGATGCACCACAGAGAAAGGAAAGAAATCACCTTGTGACTTTTTATAATATAACAATATTCTCTCTTCATGATCCTCCAGCTTCTCCTGGGTCATCATAAAAAAAAAATCTGTGTCCTGTCAACATTGCACCCACACCACTCTTATTAAAAGAACAGTCTAAGCAGTCAATACATAACTGTTAATATACTATGACAAATACACAGCCTTAGTGATAGGTACTGGAAATAGAGAGGTGCTGCATTTTAACGATGTGCAATCATCTATTGTGTGCTGAGGGTCAGCCTTACAAGTAAAAGTTCACAGACAGGGAATGTACAACAGCATGTCATTAGTAATCTATAATGTATGAGCAGATTAACATATGCCAGCCTTAACTCTGGGGTAACAAATGTCTCAACATGAACTTCATAAATGTGTAGGACATTTCGGAGTGATGGCATTAAACACTACAGCAAATATGTGCCCCTGACACCATGTTGTTCTGGTTGGTTGAATATCACTTATGGAGTATAATTTGAAAGGCTGTGGCTGATGGACCCTGGAGACTGAGAGCTCAAGTGAAAGACCTTTAAAAGGTGTTGCAGACGTACTTGGCTGTGTGGGGATCCAGGATGAGTGCTTCAATAACGTGGGACACCAGCAGACAGCTCTGTTGTTGCCTAACCATCAGTTAAGGGTCATGACAAAACACACTCCTAGACAGACAGACACACACACACACGTACTCACTTTGCACAGCCCTCATCAGGCAGCTCTGTTGTTGCCTAACCATCATTAAGGGTCATGACTGAACACACTCCTAGCCAGACACACACACACACACACACACACACTAACACTTACTCTGCACAGCCCTCAACAGCTATTCCGCTGCATCAGCAATGTCAATGTCACCGTTTTGAATCCTGAGCCGATAAATGGATGCATTAAGCTTCGGCTGAAAGCCTCTGCTCCATCTCTAATTGTTTAAATGGGTCTGAGGCCTGGGCCATCAGCACAGAGGAGGTAAACACTGCTGCTGAACAGAGACAAACCCAAAGTCACGACTGAAAGGATACAGCTCAACGTTGCGCAGAGTGGCGGAGTCAGCGTCGAAGGACGACTGGTAGAGGTCAGCGTAGCGGGCGGCCAGACTCCTGAACTCCTCTAGGGACACCTTCATCTGTCCGAGCCATGGCCAAGGGGAGAGAGAGTAGGAGACGGGGAGCCAGACAGATGGGAAAGAGAAGAACACACAATGGACAAACAGGAAGAAAGAGCAGAGGAAAGCCCTAAATGGGTATACTGCAAACTGCTGATGAGAGCTTTGTAATGCTATGGTTGACTATTTTGCTCAAAATGATTTAATAGACAATGATGATTAAGGCAGACAGAGAACATATTCTATTGCTCTATGCCGTATGTGTGAAGACCAACTGAGTCAGAATGTCTGTAACAGCATCTGTGAAATGTGGCCATCTGTGTGTGTCTGTTTGAAATATGTCTGAGGTGTTGTGTGTGTATGTGTGTGTGCCTACTGCTCATTCCCTGATATTATAAACTTTTCAGTGACAATAGCTGGAGAAGGTGTGTTTGTGTGTGTGTGTGCGCGCGTGTGTGCATGTGCCTGGGGGTCCAAGCTGGGATCCATTATCTAGTATAACACCGAGACAGACTACAGAGTGGTTATAGCAGAAGCGTGTGTGTGTGTGTGTGTGTGTGTGTGTGTGTGTGTGTGTGTGTGTGTGTGCGCGCGTACCTGCAGAGAGATGCGTCCACAGCGCTGCAGCTCGTTGCCTGACGTGAGGGCGATGGATGTGGCAATGGCCGGGGGAGGGCTGGTCTTCAGACTGTTACATGTGCAGATGAGCAGAGCCAGAGCCTGGAGTGTGTCGATGCGCAGCTTCACAAACTCACACTGGAACGTCAGGGGACTCAGGGGTGTGCTGGCGGCCTGGTGGACACAGACATCCACAGCATTATATGTCACATCCACAGCATTATATGCCACATCCACAGCATTATATGCCACATCCACAGCATTAAATGCCACATCCACAAAATCTATTTAGCTCGATGCAGCCATTACATCTCCAAATGCATTTACGCGCCTCCTCACACAAAACATTTAACTTAGGAAGCCCCTCCCCTTGGCACCCAGATTAACCCATACTGTGCAAAGGGTCACTTTGGCACATTTACACACACACACACACACACACACACACACACACACACACACACCGTGAGCGAGGCAATGCCCTTTTGGTAGGAGCGGAGAGCCTCTGCAATGGCGGTGGTGGCTGCACTGTAGTCCCCGTCCTGCAGGTCGCTCAGACACTGCTCGGCCTGAGAGAACTCCTGCAGGCTGCTCAGCCAGAAGTAGAGATGCTCGGAGGCCACACGCGTGCGAAGGCTCTGGTACAGCTCACTGGAGAATGTATGGCAGCCCTGGACAGAAAACACATATACACACATACATACATACACACACACACACACACACACAAACAGAGAGAAAGAGGAGGGGGGGGGAGAGGTGAGACAGAGACAGGTTAAAGACAAGATGAAGACAAAAAAGCGCACATGCGCATATACACACACACACACACACACACACACACACACAAACAAACACACACACACACACACACACACACACACACACACACACACACACACACACACACACACACACACACACAGAGAGAGGTGAGATGGAGACGGTGAATACAAAAAAATGAAAAAAAATGAAAGATCAAAGAATCTATGTGCCATTAGAAGTTTGTGAAGGAATCCAGGGGATTTATTTGTTTATTTATTTATTAGGCGGAAGTATTTGTATTACATGTTTGATGGGTGTTTATAAATGTGAGTGATAATTCAGTTATGTGTACTGTATGAATGGGAGGGCCTTATGGGTGTTTGTGTGTGTGTGCTACCATGCGTGACGCTTGTCTGGCAATCCGGTAAACGGTCCACCCGTTGGCAGCGTTCTCCAGCTGTTCTCTGATCACTGATTTCACCTCAGCCGACAAGCGTGACTGGCTGGCCACAAACACAACCGTTGCCAAGGAGACCTGCAATGAGGAGACGAGGAATAAGCAGAAAATGGCGACCAACATTTGCAATAGACTCAGCTCTGCAACAAGATATAGGTACCCAAAGGAGACAAAAATTCGATGCAGCTCAGGTGTGCGTTTCTAAACGTTGTTAGCAATCACATTGGACATCATCAGCAACCTCGGTAGTTGTGCTATTGAGTGAGGCAGTATGACGACCACGAGAACGATGGAAGTTAGCAACGATGCTTTGTAAAAACGGCACCCTGATCAGTACTATGTGTATTATGTGTATGCTGCTGGACACCTTAATTTCCTTCGGGATCAATACAGTAACTCTTCTCTACTCTGATCTACTCTACTCTGATCTACTCTACTCTACTCTACTGCTGATCTGGGAGGTAAAACAGCACATCATACATTCACTTTTTGGCTAAATGCTGAATCAGAGCGCTTTATAAACTACTCAAAAATGCTGCAACATTAGGGCAGCAATAACTGATTGTTTGAATTGCTAATTAATCTGCATATCGTTTTCTTAATTAACTACATAGACAGACATATGGGAGGACAGATAGAGAGATAGATGCTTTATTAATCCCTAAGGAAAACGAAAATTAACAGATGAGGAGTATTTTTTGACAAACAATTTAATAGCTGACAACCAATCAATTAATTGTTCTTTTACCTCTTTCACTGGTAGTCTAGTTGTGAATTTTTTGTTTGTCTACTGTTAATCTTACCAGCAGCTCCTGCTGCTTCTCAGAGCTTGAGTGGCCAGCGACTCTGTACAGGTCGACTACATCTCCCAGCATGCCCTCTCCGAGCACAGGTAACTGGCTGGCGACGGCAGCTAGGGCATGGCACAGGTGCACACGGGCAGGGTCACAGGCAGAGCGGAGCTGGCACAGAAGCAGCTCCACACACACTTGGGCAAGGTGAGGGCGCACCCTCAGCATGCGCACCAGGGACAACAGCGCCATCTGCAGGGAAGAGGGCGAAGAACAACAGAACAATCAGTGAAAGGTTAGCAGGAATATACAGTTGTCAAAACAGAAGGAAAGTATCTTAAACACTGATCAGGCACTGTGTTTCACACTCAGTGTTCAGACTGAGGTGGCCCAGCACAGTCTAATTTGCACCACCATAGTCTACACATGGGTCAGAAAATATTTTAGCCGTATCAGATGCACGCATGCTGATGTTTAAGTCTCATTTGCTTACATTAGTTTTGATTCTTTCACCAAGAATTTTGCCAATTCTGCTGTATTTTGCTGTAGGAACAAGGGACATTCTGTGGAAAATGCTGAGTCACCCTAGTCTCCCATAGGTGATGGTAGATGATGACCAACAATCAGTATCCAATAAACTACCAGTACAGGACAATTCATCAGTCATGGTTTTGGACTGATCTAGTCTGAGGAGAAGCATGTAAGCAATCTCAAGTCCAGCCTCCCAAATACTCATATTTATTGTTCAAGAGATACACACATTTCTACTCCCTGCATCTCCGGACAAAAGATGTCTTTGGCATAAGACCCCACCCACCTTGAGAGTAGACTGTGCCGTGGTGCTGTCATCCTGGCTACAGAGTACCATCAGAGACTCCACTCCCATGACAGTGTCCTGCTCCAGCTGCAGTACATCTACAGGGGGCACAGAACATTCTAGAATCATTGCAGGTAGCAGAGGGTCTGACAGGGATGCTACACCAGGCACATTATGGATACGTTACTGGAAGGTTAAGTCACGCAACGTCAAAATTCAACAGCTTTCAGGATAATCATTGAAACTGGCTCCACCAGACACACATGGAGCAAACATTCTAAAAAAACAGACCAGTCTGTTAAATGTATTTTGACGTGACGTGACGTGACTTGATGCTTCCATAACAGAGTCCTAGCATACCAGAGGGTCTCTAGCACAAAGACACAGGACAAGGAAGAAGCCAAATAAGAGAACAGAAGAGAATGCAGGTAAAGCAAACCTGAAATAAAAACAGCAATCAAAGTGGAAAAGCACAACTGAGAACAGACGATAGAAGGGAAAACTATGACAAGGAAAATGCTTAGTGCAGAAAAGAACATCATCTACAGTACTGGAGAACCATTCTCTATTCCAACAGCACCAACACCCCTGGGATGGGTTCCTCATTATTTTCTCTTCTAGGAGACACACACACAAACACACGCACACACACACAAAGCTCACAGGCAAGACTGTATGTTGGGATGTGGGGCTCATTAAGGTGTACAGTTTTGCCGGCCTGAGAACAGAATATGACTGTCAGACCAGCTGTTTTTAGCTCTTGGCAGCCTGTTCTGAGGTGTATGTTAAAGTGAAAGTCTGCCTGAATTTGCTGGTGTGGAACTCAACACCAATAGTGTAATAACTACACACTAAATTAGATTCAACTGTATTGTCACTGCACAAGTAAAAAGATACCAGCACAACGCAGACCCCTGGCAATCACTGTCATACAGTCCATGACAGAGATGATAGGGGCCAGGTTGTGTGTGTGTGTATGTGAGTGTGATGGACAGCGTTCTGAAAGCGTGAAACCAGATTGTAATGAGGGTGTGTTGGGTCTCTGATGTTCAGTGCCTGTTCAGTGCCACCATGATGGTAGGGAGTGGAACACCGATGATGCATTGGTGCTGTCTGGGCCATGTAGTGTGTGTGTGTGTGTGTGTGTGTGTGTGTTTGTGAGGTTGCTGCGAGGCTAAAGGATCCCCTGTGCTGTGTGTTTTTCTTAAGTAGAGTAAAAAGTGTGGCTTCAACAGGATCATGGATGAAACGAACATTGTGAACCGTGACCATTTTGCTAAGGTGAAAACAAAACAGAACTATCCTGACCCACGCTTTGACAAATGTGACATGTGTATATTTTGAGCTTCTTGCTTTTTTACCAGCGGGTGATGACCAAAGGTAACGTCTGCAGAAAACATAAGAGTTGGATGATGGTGGTATGGAGGGTGAATGATGGTAGTATTGTAACATCCTGAGACACTCAAAGGGCTTGACATACCTTCAGGTGAGTGACGGCTCTTCTCCGGACAGGAGATGACGATGTTGGCTAGCACAGTGACACCATGGGCTGCCACCAGGAGGTTGCTATGGTAACAGCACTCCTGTGCAAGGCGCACCAGGTCTGTCTGCCGAGGGGAAGGCGAGGAAGAGCCTCCTGTGGTAGAACATGATGGAGATGTGTCTGGAACATTCCATCTGTCACATTATACTAACAACTCTAAACTATCACTACGTCTATAATGTTCCTTTAAGTACAACGCAAGGTCAATATGCAGGGTAATATTGCAATCTGCAAGTGTAACTGCAATATGGTCCACAATCTTAAAGCTAGAACTGCTGCATTCCCTATATCAAGTGTCTAAAAATGTCATTTCTTTTAAGAAAATACTAGCATTATGTATGTAATTATAAGCCTTCCACCAGACTACAAAGGACACTGCCACAGTGTTGGTTTCTCACCTGCTCCAGGGCTAAAGTACTGTTTGATGGCAATAGTTCCAGACAGGGCAGAGAGTACTGAGAGCATGCCCAGCTTCAGACTGTTGTAGGGACTGCTCAGAGCACACTCACACAGCACCTGGATGGATGGATGGACACAACACACACACACACACACACACACACACACACACACACACACATTCTGTTAGCACGCCAACATACATTTTGCACATAATAATTTTTATGTTTTCTGTTTCCATTTTTAGGTGTAGCATTTTTGCATGTGTATATGGGTAAGGGCCGCTTATCTCTGTATTGAGCTGTGTACCTGTGTGTTGTCCCTGGTCCACAGATGTGGTGCTTTCTTGGCTATCAGCTTGAGGTCCTGAATGCAGAGTCTCTTGATAGCCTTCCTGGGGTCCTCCCTCAGATACTGCAGCAGCAGCTGAATCTGAATTGAGGGTACAAAGCAACATTCAGCATCAGCATCTATCCTTGCAAAAACCAACAGACAGAAGGGATCTGAGTATGACAGCAGTGACAGATTAATTATCCTGCACATGGCTTAAGAAATTCATAGAAATTCGCTGAGAAGATTAATCATGATAACAGGAATTCAAGTACAGTATGTTCACTAGTTACCTGTGAATAAATTTTCCTCAAATGAATATTAAAGGATTCTGACATGCAATACTGTATTGTGTGAGGTGTGAGAGTATGTTGCCTAATATGTAGGTAAGAATCTAGCTATTTAAGGATAGGGAGACTCAAAGCTTTGTTTGTCCATCTCAATCTCTCCTCCTCCTCCTCATGCTTACGCTCACACACCTGTTTGGGGATGTCAATGAGCGAGGTGGCTGCCAGCTGTGTGAAGGTGTGCAGCGTGACGATCACCATGTGGGTGGAGGGGTAGGAGGAGAGCAGCTGCTGCAGCAGCTCCCGACTGGTGGAGGCCACCGAGGCGTCATGGTGCATGTGCTGCAGCACAGGGATCAGCTTCAGCTTCATCTCCACTGGTGTGTCCAACCCTGACCAACACACACACACACACAGAGGTTATTACACGTCTACATGGTGTGATCATCAAAAGAAGTACTACAATGTTTCACATGGGAAAATGACAGAGCTAGCAAAATGTTGCAAAGTAAGCTTCATGTTCAAAACAAGTAATTTGAGTGTTTCAAGAAGCACACACATACACAGTTATGTGCACAAGTCCCTCACACAGGCTATTCAACAATTCCCATTAGAGCAAAGCAGATATTCACACAAATGTACAGCAATCATTACCTTGAATCATTTCACTGAGTTTGTTACAAATACCAACAGCAAAATCCCTGAAAATAATAAAAAAAGACAACAAAAGAGTTATGGCACCATGTTCAAAAGTACTAGTGGCACAAACACAATACTGATACCCATACATCTGGTGCATTTGTAGGACAACTGCATTGTGTGAGGAAGCAAATGACCAAACTCACTTTGACTGGGCAGCAAAGCTGGCTGCAGCAAATATGGCCGCCTCCACCTCCACATTGTCATGAGAATCCAGACTCTGACGGACACTGTGGTGGGCGTTCTTCCGCTCAGGGATGATGGAGGCCAGACTGCCCAGCATCCTTGCCAATCACAAATAAATAAATAAACAAACAAACGAGCAACAAAGCAAACAAAGAGATTTTACATCTTCAGGCAGGGAAGGCAAAAACACATAATAGTCTTTAGCTGTAGTACAAAGATGTACAAATGTGTGGAGCAATACAATAGAGGGCAAATTCTCTATTGCATTATATTGTACTTGTATGTTATTCTTTCAAAATACCAACACACAGTAAAGTAGTTGCTTATCCATGATGAATTGTTCCCAATGCAAGAGAAGGACAGTTACCTTAGCGTGATGGCTCTGGCCACTGGGTCATTACTGTGAATGACAGAGAAAACCCTCTTCACAAACTCATCAACGTTCAGAATCTTCTCCAGGTGCTTCTCACTCTGCTGTGTCACCTTCAGCACACACAGGCGCAGGAAGTTGTTCCTGATGGTAGAGTCAGTACATAAATATCTTCTGCTGTGCACTTCATATTTTCAATATGCTCCAAGGGCAAAAGACCACTGGTGCTGAGACTTAAGATAATCTAGTATCTCTACTTCTGCTTCCAAACAAAACCTGCCAATGTCACACACGTCAAAATGTCTGATGTCAATAATGTGTGTACTATATCCAATACTACACCTATTCTGAAATAACGAACGATCAAGACACAGCCACATCACACAACATGGACAATGTGTCAAATTAGTAGCAGCAGTCTGATAAGGAGCAATGCAGTGTAATGTTTTATTTCTATGCAATACATACCCAAGTCTGAAGATGTCAGCTAATTTCAGGAAAGCGGAGTTTATCAAAATGGGAAAAGGATATTTCTGGAACAGCTTTGGGAAGAGCACCACCGCTTCACACTGTTCTCCGAGCTTCCCAGACCGCAGTCCTGTCAGTAGATAGGAATAAATCGTCGATGTCAGAAAAAACACCAGACGGCTGCTAGCTGCGATGGCCATTCAGTCGCCTAAAACCCAGCTGCGTAACTTTGGCAAAACTAATGGACGTTAACTACAACCATTTAATCTAAATGCAAATTGCAATATTTCAATCTATAGACTTTAGTTTACAGACATTTTAAATGAACTCGAACAAGATGCTAAGTTATTGACGTTAGCCTTTTTCAGGAACACACCTTTGTCCAACTCCATGAGAGCCGAATTGGCGTCCAACTCCTGTTCCCCATACCCAGCCTCCGACAGAAAAGAACGTGCAGTAGACAGTGACATATTTAATTGCAAGTTAAATCAATGCTGTGAATATTATGAATAAAACGTCATACTATAGAATGAATAACATGTTTCGGCGAGAGTGATAACGGAGATGACGTCGGAAACGAAGGAAACAGACTCTTCAGCAAATCAGAGAGCGTTGAATGGTGTGATGTCATTTTAGCGGGTAGTTTGTCTTTTGTCTGTGGTCATACAGTTCGCGGGAAGGGGGTTTCGCTCATTTAGCAGTAGGGGTACGTCGCGACTAACTAGTGATCTGCATATATTTGTGACTTGTAAGCATTACCCCGTGATTTTGAAAATATGTTGTTCCGCGCCTTGGTTGACAGAGGAGTCAGCAAACGAAAATGTAATGGTAAGTTATGAGTGTTTCGTCTTACGTTAACTTAAACGTTAGATGTTCACGTAGCCTACATCTTAACCTGTTGCTTTGGTCTGCTGGCTAGTTAGCTAACTATCGAGTACTGGCGAGCTAACTGACCACATAATGAATAAATACCAATCTGCATACCTTTTTTGATTTAGTTGTACCATGAACTGACTTGAGCATGATGCTGGTGGGTGTAATCTAGGCTGTTTTATCGATGTAGCTTTAACGCAGAGTTGAAAGGAAGTTAACGTTAGACTAGCTATGTGATGGACATGACAATAGGAAAACCATAGGAAAGTGGAAAGATTCAAACCAACATAGCAGTGGCGTAAGTTATGTTTATCTTCGATACATTTCAAAATTATATCTTTTAATGAAACCAAATGATCGTGAGTAACTGTAATGTCATATCTATCGAACCTAGAACCTTTTGGTATGGCTGAGAAGCTAACGTTAGGTCAGTGATGAGTGAGTCCAGAGGGCTATTAACGTTAAGTTAATAGTGTTGGCGGGAGCACACTGGTGACTTCCTGTTTCTCCTCTTGAATCTACTTCACGGATTACACATTTGCTGCAGGTCTCTCCCCGGAATATCCCCTCTCACCACTGCTGGGAGGTTATCAATGCGCCCGTCCAGATGAACACATTTCCTATGGGAATTTGGGCAGTGTGGTGCCGCCTTTTGGGTGCAGCTTTTCATCAGGTACGAAGTTGCCAGTGTCAGATACTCACCATTCACTGTTATGGTGGTTTGCCTTACATGTGCTCTCTAACGTGACTTTCCTTTTTTCTTGCTTGTGAATTTTATTTAGCCCGAGACCTACGAAATGTATTGGCAGTGGCCAATGAGGATGGAATTGTTAGGCTGTACAATACAGAAAATCGACGAAATCCAATCCTGAAAGGTAATATTTGAGTGACCTTGATGTTCTCCTTGGCCATGGTCCATGGTGCCAGTGTCCTGTCCTTAGTGCCAGCTCTATGTGGGGCATATTTGAATTGGTCTAATCCATGAAAGGAGTGTTTTTTTTTTTTTAATTCGCTGATGGCCATTTCTTTCAGAGTGGCTGGCACATGACAATGCAATCTTTGATGTTGCATGGGTACCAGGAGAACCAAATCTGGTAAGTGAATTAAGGCGCTATCTCATATAATCTACCATCAAAGCTGGAAATGGTGTCCACTGTAGGTCAGGATTACTGACAGGCTCTTTTTTAAAAAAAAATCCATAAATTCTAATACATTTTTATGTCAGTGGAGAAATCCTGCTTATTAATGCATTTATTCATATATTCAGTATTATTTTTCTTACTGTTATCTGTTGTTGGGGGTCTGGTGTGGGGTTACAGGTTACTGCATCTGGGGACCAGTCCGCTCGCCTTTGGGACGTGAAGAGTGGGGAGTTGCTAGGAAGCTTCAGGGGACACCAGTGCAGCCTCAAGTCTGTGGCCTTTTCTAAGCAGGAGAAGGGTAATGTCCCCCCACGCAAGCTTTAAGCTTTATTTATGGTTCGGCACCGACTTGGTGCAAAGGGCCGCAAAGGTACACGTGGCACTAGTCTACCCCTTGAGTCATACAGAGGTTCGGGGGGGGGGGGGGGTGTCACGAAGAAGCTCTGATTCCACACAGAAGCACAAATTGCACTATAATAATACATATGTCAGAGTGTATGTTTGCTATTTGCTCACTCCTTTTGTTCTCTCTTCATCTCTGCAGCTGTGTTCTGCACTGGAGGCCGAGATGGCAATATTATGCTTTGGGACACAAGATGCAGTAAGAAAGGTAAGACACTGAGCTCTAACACTGCAGTCAGTATTTCACAAATCTCTGTTCTTTCATTTGGTCAAATGCATGTGATCTTGCACCACAAGATAAAGTAGTGATCTCTCTCAAAAGCCAACCAGGTAATGAAGTTGAATTTGAAAGAAACAATAAAATTGTTCAAATCACAATGTAGGTCTGCTCTACCTTCTTCCTGCATATTTTCTCATCTGCTAAGACAGCAGGATGAGAAAGTATAACAATATTCATTTCTTCCTCAGATGGTTTTTACAGACAAGTGAAACAAATCAGTGGCGCTCACAACAAAAACAAACCAGACCTGTCCAAAACACCCAAATCCAAGAAGAAAATGCAAAACCAGCGAGTGACTGTGAGTGGCGCTGTGGTGACGTCTTTTTACTTAAAGTACAGCACTATGTTGTAGTTGCAGCTGCTAGCACAGTGTTCATCAGGGAAATGAAGGCACTAATTGTCTCAACCTGCTCAGCAAGTCTAATGGTAGCACTGCTAAGATCGTTAGTGTTTGCAAGTATTGACAGATTAGCTGCATTTTGGACGGTTGCCCAAGAAATCGGACTTTGAGCATCCTCAGTGATGTGCGTGATTATTTGAGAAGCCTGAGTGATGAGTGACTGAGCAGGCTAAAGGCTGTGTTGAGGATAGTTTACGCATGTGCGCTTACTGACTGAATCTTGCCATTGACTTTGTCCTCTCAGGATAACCAACAGAGTGTGACGGTGGTGCTGTTTCGTGATGAGCACACTCTCATATCATCAGGAGCTGTAGACAGGTAAGGGAGTCCACAAACGCATCCTGTCTGTTAGAGTAGAGTTTGGCTATATCAGAGATTGGGTTCCTTTTGACTGCAGGAATTACCAGTGGGAATGATGTAATCATGATTATGTTATACATCATGAAAATAAAATATCAACTCAACTTTTTATGTGACCTTTTACCTTCTTGTTTGCTACTTATATTTTCACCGATTTTAGGACAGTCAAGATGTGGGACCTTAGGAAGAGCTACACAGCCTATCACCATGAGCCTGTCCCTCTCCAGGTCTATCTTTACCCTGGCTCCAGTACACGCAAACTTGGTCAGTGCCTTGATTACCCCCTTAAATAACTTTCTCATTGGTGGGAATGTGTGCATGTGTAACCTGTAACTATTTGGAATAGCCTCACTAATTCTACATGGGTGATTATATGTGTTGTGTTTGCAGGCTTCTCAGGTCTTGTGTTAGACTCCACATGTTCCAACCTGTTTGCCAACTGCACTGATGACAATATATACATGTTTAATGTCAGTGGCCTGAAAACAACACCAGGTGAGAAAAGAAATGGATTTAAATGTGTGCAGTTATTAATTATTGTGTGTGCGTCAAAATGTGTTCTCTTGAAGTAATGGACATGTTTGCAAGGGTAATTGTGGAGTTGGCAAATTTAAGTGTGTTACCTCAGCATTTCAGTAGGTGGCACAATGTAGCTTTTGGTTTATGTGGCCCAATATGCTCATGGTTGACACTATACGCAATTTATAATTTTCCTTGGCTTCTAATACATTCTTTCAATACAATCTTATTATAAATTTTGAAAGATAATGCCTCAATGTCAATGCCTCTATAGCTGGACAATTTGTTAATGAACTTAACTTGCAGCATGATATCTAAAGACAGATGAAAATACTTCCTACAGCATATAATAAAAAAAAATGTTGGAAAGATGAACTTGACTGTAAATAACACAATAGTGAGACAACTCTAAAATCAATTAAATCAATCAATTAAAAAAACAAATCTGATTAATCACAACACAAAATTCAAGTTCATCACGATAAATTTCTCATTTAAAGTTCCAGAATTGTCATTTTTTTGTGAGGAAAGAATGTCAAAGAATGCCCCTGGTTGGCGCAGGTTTCCGCAAAGTGGTGCTCCTCGGTTTCCAACACACCCAGGGTGACAGAGGTGCCCTGACCACATGACCCCCCTCCCCCACACAGTTGCAACAACATATCTGTCAGCTCTTTTAAAAATGACATCATGACGCATCTACAAACACTATTATGCTGCTTTTATTGTGCTACTTGTATTTATGTTAAGTAGAGCGCTGAATTTAAAACATTATTGAAACATAGGCACAGTGCAATTGGGAAATGCTGCCACTAAATTCAAAACAAGGTCTTAAATTATTTACAAAGTCTATACAGTCGACTAGCATGTTGCTAAA
This sequence comes from Tenualosa ilisha, assembly GCA_015244755.2. Taxonomy (NCBI): domain Eukaryota; kingdom Metazoa; phylum Chordata; class Actinopteri; order Clupeiformes; family Clupeidae; genus Tenualosa; species Tenualosa ilisha. The sequence goes on along the minus strand of PYXC01001400.1, from coordinate 542,022 downwards.
AGTACCTACAGTGAGCTGCTGAAATTCAATGGCAGACAAAACAAAGTGAGTGGGTGAACTCCACCAATCACAGCCTTTGCGGTGTTAGTAAATGAGGAGGCAGGTATTGCAGGAAGTATGACATGTGTCTGCATGATTAATTTGCTGTTAAAAACACTTCATTAACCACACTGACAATTCTAGAATGGTACATTGTGTTCCTATAAGAGCCACAGGGGGAGACTGTACCATGGATTCTGAGCTGTTAACCTGTTGTCAAATTGGGACCAGCTGTCAAATTGGGAATGTTGAACAGCCTTGGAATTCTCCTGTGTCACATTATGTTTGAACCCTCAATGGATGGGCTCCCTTATGACAACACATTCTACACTAAACACAATTAAAAGAACATACTGGCATACTAGGTCTTCTGTGCTAATGTGAAAAAATAAACTCCATTAACCGTTTAAAGCTGCAGCAAGATTATATGTCAGGGTTTATGAAGAATTCACCAGTAATATATGCAACAATAACAAAATAGAATGGTGTTTCTCTTCCAGATCATTGACCTCTGTTTTTGGTTTCCCCTTCAGTGGCAGTTTTCAGTGGGCACCGTAACTCCTCATTTTATGTGAAGTCCAGCATCAGCCCTGATGATCAGTTTCTGGCAAGTGGATCCAGTGACCATCATGCTTACATTTGGAGGGTAAGGCCCTGTCTCTTGTTCTTTATCTGACCATGGCCACAAGTCTTATATCAGTTAGGGATGGACAGAGAAGGATGTATACAAGACGAGGGTCCGTGGTGACAACTGTCCCCTTGCTGCTCACAGTATTTCTGCCATTTCTGTGCATTTTTGTGTGTGATGCATTCCAACTGAAACTGTGGGAAAGTTGTTTGGCAGCTTGAGCTCCACGCCCTCCAGTACAGCCTGGCTGTAACATGCCGGTTCATGTGAATTTCTGTTCTCTGTGCAGTTTGACTTGCCGTAGGATTTTTTTTGTGGTTAATTCTCACCTTGTTGTGACCTCCTTTTTGCTCCAGATCTCTGAGCCAGCACAACCTCCCATGATGCTGCAGGGTCACAGTCAGGAAGTCACGTCGGTGGCGTGGTGTCCCACAGACTTTACAAAGGTAACTAGCTGTGATGGCATTTTCAATTTCTTTTGCTTTGTGTCTTTGTTTTTTTTTTTTTTAAACCCACTGTCATTAAAGGCTTGAAATGCAGTCAAAATTCCTTACACACACCAGGGATTAGTATTGGAATGAGCCTAGATTTACCAAACAACTGCTGAAGTGGTGCAATTACTTAATTGTGTGTGTGTGCATGCGCGCGCACCCTGGTTAATCTCCAGAGTTTTCTTGTCAGATTGTTTCCTGTTCTGATGACAACACCATTCGGATCTGGAGGATGAACCGTGGAGAAGAGGGAGCGCGTTCCACAGTTGGTGAAGCAAACCTTGTGGGTTGGGCGTGTCCCAAAGAGAAATCCACAAGTCCTGTTAACCCTGGTGAGTCCTTCTGAGAATTGGAGGTGGGCTCTGTCCCTGTTAGTAGGATCACTAACTTTGATCAAAAACTTCAGTCATTTTAAACTTGTATTGCACTTGGACACTAAAATTTGTTCCAAATCCTTGGTTTAATGTTCTTATACTTTCGGGCTCTTTCTAACCACCAGGTTGTGTGAATAAGTGCGAGCTCACCCCAGCCAAGAGCCCACGCACAGACAGCCTCGGGCCCCTGTCCTCCCCCCAGCCTGCTGCCTGTGCCCCAAGCAGATCTGATCTCCCTCTCCCCTCCAGCACTCCTGGGCCTTTGGGACACAAGGCCTTCACGCCTCCCCGAAAAACACCCTCCTCCAGCACTTCTATCCGCCAGTGGCTCACTCGCACCCCTGGGTCCCCCGCCGGCTCCCCTGTCAATCAGCTCACCCCACCACTCCGGAAGGTGCTCAGCCCGTGCCCCCAGAGCCCACAGCTGCGGCACGGCACGCCCTCGCCACCAGAACGACGCGCCAAGCGTCGCCTGGAGACCACCGCAGACGGAGAAGCCTACTGCTGTAATGGAGACGGGGCTTGTGCCTGCGTGTCAGAACTGAACCCGGCCGCAAAGAGGGGCCGGATCCAGGGCTTTGGGGAAAACAACCCTGGTGTGACCCAGGGAGGTGAGCCTCGAGACAGGCAGAAAAGGGGAGAGGAACCCTTAGCTGTCAACCTGGAGGGGAAGCAAAGATCAAGCTCATACCCAGAGGCAGATAAAGAGAACAGCTCCTCGCATGTGACTGGTTGGCTGGCCGTTATGGGACGGGCCCGTCAAAAAGGACACGGCACAGCCTTGCACTCTCCCAAAAGTCCCGGCTTTGGAAGGAAACAGGAAAAACGGCCACCGGCCTCTCCGGTAAGTGCATGAGCACACGCTCACAATGTCCAAACACAGGCATATTTGCAGAGCACCTCTATTGACAAATGTTACACATCATTTTTCACATGCCATTAGTCACGCCATATATCTAATGATTCAGACTTGGCCAAAGTTTTTTTGGTCACTTTTTGCCTTTTCCTGTCCTCACTCACACACAATTTCTAGGTTTACAGGGTGAATTGTTGCAGTTCTATCTGTAAATTGAGAATGAAGTGTTTGTGACATGTATTTAGTCAACTTTGCTGGCTATTGATGCTCTCTGTTCTCTGGTAACCACAGACCCTGAGTTCTCCTCAGTCCATGAGGAAAATCTCCTCCTACTTCAGCAAGAGGACTCCAGAATGACCCAACACAGCGTCTTCCATTCAACATTACAGAGAGAGAAAACAGACATTTTTATTGGACTCTTGGATAATGTACTCAAGTCAAGCTGACAATTTTATTTAAGGAAGGTACCATGTACCTGCACCTCTCTTACAAGGTGCTCCAATTTGTTTTTGTTTTTTACTTCCAGGCCTCCTGTTGAGAGGGGAGGGGAATTTTGAATCTGGACTAACATTTTTTTTGCATGGCTTTGTATCTAACAAGGTGTGTTGCATGGCAATGGTTTGGTGTGATTGTGTACAGGTAAAAAAATGAAAGCCTTTTCACACCTGTCCACATTTTATATGTAATTTGAGAATTTGATGGTGAATGTTTTTGCAATCTTGTACAAGGTCATTTGTGTATATGTACATACCTCTCAGTGTATATTGACTAAAGAGGTCTAATGTTATAATTAAATTCAAGCACTATGGTTTGCACACTACCTCTTCTCAGTTCTTATAAATATATTAAATACCTTGGTATGCTCAGACATTACATATCACAAATCCCTCGGTTATTATCGGTTTTACCTACCTCTTGCCCTACCAATGACTAGCCCCACTGATATGCATTTGAAAGGCATTCCATCCAATTGAATAGGTGACTACAGGAACAGTTTTGTCCCCATCGCTTGCTTAGCAAGTAGCAATTTATGCCCATCTGAGGAATTTATTCCATTCTGTCTGAAGAGTAACGCTGAGGGTAAGGAATGCAAACAACAGAAAATGTCCTTTAGTTACCCTAGTATTTGTTGTGCCAGGATGATCATAGGTCAGCTGATGTTGGTGCCTGCTGATCACAAATTGCAGAATCCTAACATCTCTCGAACAAAATACGCAGACGAAGTTGTTCAAAAACGATCCTGGGTTATTTAATAAAAACATCATTCAACCTATCAATGATGACTTGGTTTTTACACAACCAAATGTCGTATTTTGTTTTAAAAGAAAAGAAGGCCTTTGCATATTTAACTACAGTAAGATTGCGGGAGAGAACTGGAAAATCTACTGTGTACAGTAATGCCCAAACATTTTTTTTTCTCTTAGCAAACTTTCCATTGGTGTTCAAAAATAACATCAAATTGGTCCTCTATTTCTATTGGTCCAAAAATCTCTTAGACCATTGAGATTGGATATTGTTCCCGCCCGTCAATGACGCATTGTGACACAAGTACAGAATGTTACTCAACGTCGAGAAGACGCTCCACAGCTGTTAATAATTCTTCGGCATGGACAGAGAACAGTAGCGTCACCTGCTTGGAAATGTACCTACTTTTCATGCCATTTATGCTTTTGTCGCAAAGCTAAGCCGTGAAACATTAAACGATACTATTTCTTAACATGGTAGTTAGAGTTCTTTCTGTGATAACTTAGCGCGATTTAGGAAAGCAGCTGAAGAACTTGTCAACATTCAATTCTGTGCTGGAACGGGATGACGCGGCTTCAGAAAACAGAATCCTAAACATCGGAGCATGTTACAGTGTAACTTTTGAGATGTCGAGGCTACTTTGTCTTTTAACATTCTGTTGAAACTAGGCTACTTGCAATCGTTTGTTGCCTTCACGGAAACGTTGAATTAAGCCTGCACAGAAACCTGTAGATTGTTCGGAAATGACAAGGCAACATTAAGCGTGAGGAACGTTAACTGACAACCTGACTCTCGCTTCCTCGCTTCGTTTCCTATTCGGGGAATATTCGATGGTTGATGTACCGATGTCATTGGATGACTTTACCACTCTATACGGTTAATTTTGTAAACAGTCCAGCGAGCTGCCAGCGGACAGAGATGCGGGCTCTTGGGAGAAAGTGTTGAAAAGAAGAACATAGGACGAGGAAACACAGTCACACCGGTGTGTCCTCGTAGTTTCTCTTGAATACTCCTCAAACAGCTAATCCTTTCCTGGAGAGCCGAACCTAACCGTCTGGCGCACTTGTCAAAAATAATTCACAGTGAATGAATCAAAATGTCGGCTATCACCGCATCAGAGAAAGTGGACGGATTCACCCGAAAGTCGATGAGAAAGGCCCAAAAACAGAAGAAATCGCAGGGCTCATCCCAGTTTCGCACTCAGAGCTCATGCGTTGAGCTTTCACCCCTTCCCCAGCTCAAAGGTAAGAGGATGAATGGTGCTTGAAATAACGTTAGTCGTGCTACAACAGTGTCTCGTTATCTTTCTTATCGTCTCTGTGAGGTCCGGACATTGTTAGATATGGATCGCCTGTTTATCCATAATATTTGCAAACAAAACTGCAGCCGCACTGTTACTAACACATATTTTTGTTACGTTATTATATAATGCCCCCTATTAATTCACGCTCTCTGACACCTGTTGGCAAAACTGGCCAGATTGTCCTCAGGCCACTGCTATGCCTGTAGAAGCACTGTGGTGTCACCTGCGAATATTCAAGGCTACAATGGCTCCTATGAGGTCTGTCGTAAGTTTTGTTTGTAGGGCCATGCTACGTCGTGTTTGTCCACAGTTTTGTAAGCATACAATCAGCAGTTCTTTGAAAATTGACGGAAACGTTGTCTGCTCTCTTTTGTTTGTTGTTCTCACGCGCATGCCGATCACACAACTGAGGTAACGTTACAGCCACGGAAGAGTCACGTTTCGGCTACTGAGTAGCCTAGACAACCCGTTCTGGCCCCGAGAAAGTAGGCCTAGGCCTGTTGACAAAAATTGAACTCCACTAACTTTCCTAAATTTTGCTGTAAGTTGTGTATAATTGCTTTCCCTTTTCTCTTAGACTGTCCTATGTTGTAATTGGATTGTAAGACGATCAATAAATGCCCCAAGAAAAGGCCATGCCTGTTTACTACTGTGTCCATTTCCTTGCCATTTGTGGTGTTGTTAGCAATGCATGTACAAACAGCATTGTGTTATGTGTAGGACATTAAGTGCATAATTTGGCTACATCCTGGACATCCATTCCACACCCAAAAGAATTTCTTTTATGATGTGCTGAACTGAAGCAGTTTTCAGTACGTTGTGTGGGCACTAAAGTACAATGTGCAGGATTACGCACTGTCCTCGTCTTCACCAGCAACAGATGATCTAAGTAAAATATTTGCATTCCCAGGAATACAACTTGACTGCCATTGAAAAGTGAATGGCAGACCCTACTCCTCCATAGGCTGAAGAGATTCCAAGGGGTTTGAGTCTGCCATCGCTGTAGCGTCAGTCTACCAGCTACAGGTGGCTGTGGGCAAGGGCGGAGTGGGGCGAAGGAGTGTGTGTGTGTACAAAGCAAATAAACCTGGCATGCACGTGAGAGTGTTAGTCGAAGACAGAGTGAAAGTGTGTGTGTGTGTGGGTGTAAGTGTAAATGGTGGGTGGGTCTGACGTGTAGTTCAGTTTTACATGGAACCTTTTTGAACTTTCTGAGAGTGAAAGTGACCATATCCTTTCCCCGCAATTGGTCTCCACAAGACATACGTATGAATGTTTGTGTGTGTCTACTTGGATGTTTTAATATATCAGTGTTTTTATTTAGGCTAGTAAATGGGAGAGGTTTAGGGTGTGACCTGTGAAGCCACCCATGCCAGCCAACCATGGTTTGTTGATTTCAGTTCTCGAGTTCGGGCAAGTCTTGACACCAGCCTGGTGCAAGAGCTGGGGGAAGGGTGCTGCCACACTCAGATTGTACCTGGGACTTGATAACAAAATAGCAACCTGGACAGAGTGCCAGACACTCAGAACTAGATGAGTGTAGGTTTTCTAGCCCAGCGTTCAACACCCTCAGTTTTGGTGCAGTTCATATTCATAGCTCTGTGTGTGTGTGTGTGTGCACGTGTGCATATTCATAGCTCTGTGTGTGTGTGTGCACGTGTGCATACCTACGTGCCTGAATATCTGTGCAGTGTTAGATTAGCCAAGTGTTTGTGTGTCCTCTCTGTGTAAACTGTAGTTTGTTATCTTGTCTTCTTTGCACCACTAGGTTTAGTTGTGTGTTTTAAGGAAGTGTGATTCTGACATAGTTGTGGTTTACATTAGATGGCTCTCGGGCTCTTTGTGACATAATCGGTGAATAGAGGTGGATTAGGGTCATGTTGTGTGTGTGTGTGTTTGTGTTTATTTAGCCGGGGGGTTAATTCACAGCATGAACATTAGCACACTCATCGATATAGGGGTGAAATAGAGGCAATTCTACTGTAGGTGTAGGTGTGTGAGAGAAAGAGCAAGAGAGAGATCACCTGAATCAGATGACGGATTCTCTAATGCCTTTAATGGCTTCTAGTTGCTTAGTTTCTTTGAGTAACATTCCATTTGACCCATAATGTATGGAGGCGCTGGAGGACTTCCTGTGCAAGAGTGTGAATACCATTGTTCTTGGACTTTAGACCGACAGGAAAGGAGACACAGCAAGTTGCTGTATTATAAAGACGGGATCTTCCTATGATGTCATCTTACATATCTTCCTGTCTCACATTTTCTCATATTCCCAAGGAAAAATAATAGATACAAAATTTTGGCATCCAGCCTAAATACTGTAGGCTGCAACCATGTAGGCTAACTATAGATAGTAGTTTTGTTTGTTTTGCTAGCCTTCACGTGTGTGACTGTATCGCTGTGCAGTAGATGTGTTGTTATAATCCTTTTCTGTGAAGGAGTTGCCTTTGGATGCTCTAGGGCCTTTTGCCAGGTGCAAAGACAGGAGACAGGAGGCAAGAGACAGGAGACAAGAGGTGCTGGTCACTCTGGAAGGGGGGCTGGTAAGGGTACTAAGCTATACAGTAGTCCCAACTGATTTCACACACACACACACACACATACACGTGCACAAATGCACAAATATGTGACACACCCTGAGGAGTACTCAGCAGTCTCTTTATCTCTTTATCTCTTTCATGGGTGATATTCCACTTTTAATATCGCTTGCCCTCTAGAGCAGTGGCCTGTACTACTAAGCAAAGTTAGACAGTTCAGCCAGTAACCTGGCTTCATACTATACCCCCCAGGTGCCCAGGCAAGCCCAGTCTTAATCAGCACTCTTAATCACACAGGCCCTCCTCCTCCTCCACTGGTTTTCTTGGGAGGCATGCTTAAGCCATAGCACTCACAATGGTTTCATCTGTTTCAGAGTGTCAATCATCCGGTTAGCATTAAAAGTCAGACTGAGTTCTGAGCTATGCCACAAGCCAGTCGGACTCGTGAGTGTTTAATGGCATTGTTGACATACCATCTTGACGATCTTCACATTCATGCTGATCTAGTCGAATGAACACCTTTGTCCTTTTTCCAAAGCATTGAAATGTTGTGGACGGCCTCTCTGTATGGAATGAGTTGCCATGACCACAGCCATCTTCTTTCGTAATGTTGTTTGGCAGCAAGGTCACAGAAAGACAACTACAGCAAAGACAGCAGCAGTAGCAGCATCATTGTACAGCCCTCCCAAGGTCAAGCACTCAGCCACAACATAGCCACAGTTAGTGTAGTCTATCAAGCGAAGAGAAAACAGCTTGTTTGAGCAATCCTATATGTCTGTCTATCTCTATTGGGTTGTGTTGGCAAGATTTGGCCTCATGTTCGTTTTTGATGGGCTTTCCTGGAGAAATGTTAGCCTACTGCCTACTACTGTTTTTATTTGTTTGTTGTGTTGGCCTTGTGGGGAAGTGGGGCTGTGTGAGTTTAATCTCTTACAGAGAACTGGCAGCAAGGTGTGATGACTTTGTACAAAGGAAGAACGATAGCATTTAGACTAAGATTTTAAGAGTGACTGCATAAGTTTTTGTATGGAAGTTGTGTGTGTGGTATCCGTGGATGAAATTGTTGAATGTGTATGCTATGCATGTTTAAGAGTGACATTACTGCTGTCCCATAGCGAATGAATGGTTGTGGATGGAAATATTCCCGGCAGGCGATCGAAGTGGAGTGTGTGCGAGTGTGTGTGTGTGTGTGTTTGGGTGAGCATGCATGCTGTGAACAGTTGTGGGAGGCTGACAGATGCAATCACTCAATGTACCATAAGCATTACGTAACAAAGACACACACATGGAATTGTCTCTGAGGCATACGTGATAGTGTGTGTGTGTGTGCGTGTGTGTGTGTGTGTGTGTGTGTGTACCCCATCATTCCGCCTCATGTACTCGGACACTCACAGCTCTAATGCACACATAAAACCACAACAACCAGGCCTCCGGGGGGGGGGGGGGGGGTCTCCACGCCCTTGCCTCTTTCTCGAGCAGGCTTCACCTAAGCCAGTCTTCCATCACCAGCATCACTGTAGGAGCCCTGCACTTTGTCTCGCCCTGCTTTAAAAAGACCCAAAGACAAGCAGAGCTCCGGAGGAAAAAAAATTACCTGTGTCCCCCCTTCTCCACGACAGGAGAGATTTTGCAGAAGTGTTCAGAAGTGACAACCAGCCCTCCCATTTTTTCAGTGGGGCTTGGCAGCACTTCAGAGATCAGGGAAATGTCACGAGGCTCCCAGCTGTGCGTGTGTCTACTTGTGAGAGTCTTCTCAATGTACATGTATGTGTGCAGGCAGGAAGGTTTCTCCTTAGAGACAGAACACTTATGTTCTCCCATAGGCCTCCAGTGCTATCTTGACCAAACACAATCCCAATGTCCCCCCTAACCTTATCACCCCTGGACCCTTAAAAGTTTTTACTGCTCATTAGAACAGAACTGCCCAGCATTAAGGCTCTGCCACAGGCCTCTCTAATGCTCCCCCTAAACTTATAACCCCTGAACCCTTCAAAGTCTTCCTCAGCACTACGAATCAGGCAGTCACAAAGACGACTTATGCTAGTTTAG